>JARHVA010006972.1:697500-786678 GCA_037957365.1 Torreya grandis | reverse complement strand
GACTCATTATTTGTAATTTGGGAGCTTTATTTGCATTTTAACCGACATTGGAAAAATTAAAAACAAAGAAAATAAAAGGGGAAAGACTCATCTTATGGGAGAAACTGACCATTAGAGCTCAATTTGACTTTGGAAAAGAGTGATAAAAACTATACACCCTGGGTTCTAGTGCTATAGTCCAATCCCAGTGCTCCTGTCCTATAGGTTGGGGACCAGGTGGGATAGAACAAGCATGGAAAACCTGACTTGGTGGAGGTGAAATGATGTTTTGAAAGGCTCAAGATGATTAGTAATGGATAAAAGAATGATTCAAGCTTAGAATAAGAGCCAAATAGATAAAATGAAAGACATGGATAAATGTGTAAAAATCTCATATTCTCCTATCAGAGTCTCTTGTGAAAGGACTGTGAAAAGACATGATATGTGTGGTTTCTTGACCAATATAGGGTGTATACAGTAGGTAAATATTTTTACATTATGGTGTTGAGGATTTCCAAAATATCTTAATAATGAACACACATTTTTATACCATGTCATACTTACAAGGAGGATTAGGGTTTGTACATTAAATTAGATATTCTAGGCATAATATAGAGTCCCAAATTTTGTGCATGCAAGCATAAAACCCAAAAACATAGGTGTAGGTGCTCCTAGAAAATTATAATAATCCTACAAAGAGGAAATTAACACCATTTTAAGGACACTAAAGTATCATGGTGATACTATCTAGGTGGAGTGATACTATCTAGTGAAGAATCATACCTAGGGCCCCTGTTCATGACACTCAAACCCATCCAGAACCTAGTTTTTAGAACCTAGATCTTTAATGATAGTCATGTTTTATATAAATATCTATTTTCCTATATTTATCACTATTTTTAGAAATTAAAAATAATACAAAATCCATAAAAATTCAGTGATTAATTATTGTATATGATTTAACTAATTTAGACAACTCGGCTCTTTAATCCAACTTAGGATTTACATTTGTACAACCTTAAAAGGTTACTCCAAAAAAATATGAAACCTTATCTATCTCAGAACCATAGGAATTATAAAAAAATGCATTCAAATGAGTCATGTTAACCAAATGTTTAACCTTAAATAGAAGGTAAGAATCCTAACTTGGGTATATAGGCTTAATAATATAGAAATAATCATTCACAAATGTGATAATCAATTCTACAATAGCTTAATTAAATACTAAACTCAGAATAAATATACATTGGATTTATTCTACTGAGAATAAGCTAAATATATAAAGTATAACTCATTTATCCATAAAAATGACAAAGAAATAATATACATAACTAGTTTTGATGTGAGCACAATTCAAGATTTGGAATATGTATAAATCACATTGGAAGGAAACTATAGAACAATCATTAGATTTTAGATCTAATGCTACTAAAAATATAAACACTAACATCATCCTAGGATAGTTACATCAACACTACTACCTAGGTTTGATACAAGTGTCTTATATGTAATATCTACTAAAAAGGGATGCAACCACCAAGAGTCTTCTTGACTTGACTTCTCTTTACTCTGGTGCATTTAGATATAGGTCATGGACTATTGTTATTCATGAATTTTTAAAACCCTAATTATTCATCTTCATTGTGACCTTGGGTGAAAATTGGTTAGTGGGCACATGGTGTTGAGTTGACTCAAATACCCCTCTATTAGTGAGAACTCTTACATAGTCAATACTCTAAAGAGGTCCTTATACTGATGCAATTTTACCTTACATGTTGGATTTTGTGTGAATCATGAAATATGTGTGAGGTAAGTACCATAGTGATGTAGCTTATAACTTGGAAAATTAGGCTCTTGGGATTCTCCTTTAATAATTCATGCCTATATATATGTTTTTATTATGATGGTATGGAAATATGAAAGCTTTTTTTTAATTGAATGCTCCATAGAGTGATTTTGATAATTTACATTGGTATCTCTTATTATTTTTGTATGTCATGAATTAATGAGGGTTGATATTATATTTATATCAATCCCTTTGGTTAATTAACTCACATAAAAATAATTAGGTTGACCATTAGGTTACATTTTATTTAAAAAATAAATTACTTTAGGGAACTACACACTTGTGTTGGGTTAGGACACTAACATAATTGGAAGTGTCTATTCTAGACATTAGTGTCTAGGAATTAATAAAGTAGTACATATTTAAAACTTTTAGGTATTGAAGATAATTACATTTTAATCATTCTAGGCAAGATATAAGGCTTAGGTCATCAAGATAAGACTGGTTAAACTAAGAGATATGCCAATGGGTATAAGATAGAGTAGATGCAAGACCTATGAAAGTAGTAAAGGTCCATAGATGAGAGGAATAATGAATGATTTTGACAATTTAACAAGGTTGAGGTGCTATATAATCCATAAATATCATCTATAGATACATCTTTCAAATTAACTTTCTAATGGATAAGGTGGTTACATCAATATATAATTATATTCCTAAACCTTAGTATTTCAATTTCAATCATTTTAAATTCTTTCAATTTTATATTTTATGTGTTAATTATGTATTATAACATGATCTTAGTTGTAGTTTAGTCAGTATCAAAGCACTCAAGTTAGACTCAAGCAAAGACAAGGTGTGTTATACACACCCATGTACACATTTATTCTCCTTCAAACAAAAAAAAATTAATATATTAAAGCAAGATAAGGGGGAATATATATGATATTTGTGGATTATATACCAACATATTTTTATACACTTGGGAAACTTAAACCTTGGATGTTCTTCTCAGTTATGGACCTTTCCCACTTTCAAAAGTTTTGCATCTCCTTTATCTTATGCTCTTTGGTCTATCTCTTGGTCTGACCAGTCTTTTGTAATAACCCATGTTTTCTATCTTACCTATAATTATTTAAACCTAATTGTCTTCAAGCTATGCATGTTTTGAGCCTATACCTACTTTCTTATTCCCTAGACACTAGCATCTTAGATAGACACCTGCATTGATGTAGGTGTCATGCTCTAACGTAAGCATCTAGTGTCATAAACTCATATCATTTGAAAGTGAAATGTATACTAATGGTTTTTATAAGTTATTTAATATTAATTAAATGTTCAAATGGATTGATATAAATATAATATCAACTCGCATTCATTTTTAACCTAGCATACACCTAGATAATACCTAAGGCAACTTATCAAAGCATTTAATCAATCACTTGATAAAGTAAATCTTCCATATTTTATCCTATTTATATATCATTAATAAGGATAACACATACATAGGTATAAATTACTAAGGATCAGCCTAAGATCCTAATTTTCCAAGTTATAATCTATGTCATTATTATATTTGCTTTGCACATATTGCATGATTCATACATAGTGCAACATGTAGAGGAGAACTACATTAGTTTGAGGTCCTCTTCATAGTATTAGATATTTAGGAAACACTCATTGATATTTGGGTATTTGGGTTTAGCTCGACACCATGTGCTCACTAACCCATTTTCCCTAAGGTCAATATGGAGATGAAGAACTAGGGTTTTGTAATTGCATGAAGAGTGATAGTCTATGACCTAGATCTGAATAAATGAGAATGAAGACAAATATAAACTTAAAATCATCTATGTGGTATCATACATTTTTATCAATTATTCCATTTATTACACTTACATAAGGTTTAGATAGTAGCATCGACACAACTATCTAAAGTTGAAGCTAGTGTTTGAATCTCTAAAGGCACTTATCCATAATTTGGCAACTATTCCAAAATTCTCTTCCACTCTCCTTTTTTCATGTTGTAGATATAGAATAATGTCATCATTAGAACCAACTAATTACTTTGTTTATTTTTAATTTATACATCTAGCATAATATTACTTACTATTTTTATCTTATATCAGTTTAATGAATTTAAATTATGTTATATCTTATTTTAGCATCTAAGTGGATTACTATAGAGATAGTTTATCACCCTTGTACCTTAATCTATCTCTATCCCATTTAACCATATATAAACCCAATCTATATTTTTTACTCTTAAATATATATATTTTCATGGACTGTGTTTTAAACTTTGGTTTTAGACATGACTTGTTGGATTTGGTTTCAAATACAAATAGGGTTTTCACATAACAATCAAGCATCAACACACAAACATCACAAGGATATTTTAATAACTAACACAAGTGTGCATCATATCCACTAAAACTTTGATATACTTTATTTTGAGAGGTTAAATTTAAATATTAATCCAATTAATAAAATTAATTGAAGTTTATGTGAACTTTCAAACTCTCTCAAAATTTAATACATGATAAACAATATTTGGGGGATGTTACCTTTACACCCTTGCATCAGTGAATGTTCCATGGAAAAAGACGTTTCTATAAATTAATATGAAATTGGGATATTCATGGGAGGGTATATCCCATTCATAACCACTTCATCCAATGTAATTCAATGAAGTAATATTGGATTCCTTTTGTCCTACTTGAAGTTTTACTTCATTTTATAGGTGGTCCCAAAGGGTACAAAATCTAATGAAGAAGAGATCTAGGTATCAAAATATTCATATGGGAGTACATACCCTATCAAATATATAATGGATTCCTTGATGGTGATGTCTAATTTTTTAGTGTTAAGTAATTAACCCTTTACTTTCATGAAACCCTTTATAGGTAATTTTAATATTCCCTAACATCACCTACTAACAATTTTTATCCTCTATTAGATGTATGAAACTAGTACAAATGTTGGGGGAATAAATACCATTCACCATGCCCTAAATTTTTATGATTAGATGATGAAATTCCCATTTTCATATTAAAAATAAAAGGGAAAGGTATCATCATTATGATTTTTAGAAATCCCATTAAGGGTGAGTGAAGAGCATATTGCAAATACTTCAGAATAAAACAAGTGGTCACTTTGACGTTTATGGGCCACCCTATAAAAGGGAGACCATGCACATGAATTAACCACACAACACACAAAAAATAAAACAAATTCATGAAAATAAATGTCTTAAAAAGAACAAGTTTTAAGCCCCATTAAAATTGTGTGTTCTTTTAAATCCCAAATTAAAAAAATCATTCATTTTAAAACCTAAATAGAAGTGTTTTACAAAGCAATGTGTTTTAGTTTTGGGTCAAAGATAAAATTTTATGATCAAGGTATTCCAAAAAAATTGGTTAAAAGTCTTTAAATGTGGTTTTAGTTTAGCAAAGAAAATAAAAAATGGGTTTGCTTAAGTCTTAGGTTTTTGTACATTGGTTAAAACTACTATTTGTTAGGGCAAGACCACTGATTATTGAAAACACAAACTAGAGATAATAAAATATAAAACCATGCATTAGAAAATTTTAAACCACTTGAATATAGGGATAAACCACTGATACATAGGGGAAAACTATTGATTAGTATAAAATATAAAAAGGTGAAATCACTAAAATAGATGGTGAAACTATAAAAAAATTAGGAACAAAGAGAGAAGCTATGAGAGACAAAACCATAAAAAATTAGGGTGAAACCATTGATTAAAATAGTCTATAAATAAGAGAGAAATTAGAAACTAAAGGGTGAAACCATTGATTTGAAACAAAACTACTGATTTCAAGAGTGAAAGCATTGATAGACAAGGTGAAACTACCATTTCCACATGGGATAGAGTTTTTTAACTTTTAGAAGAAAATGATATGAATTAATCTAATTTATAGATTAATTATTTCAACTACAATAATTTAGAAGGCTTAGAATTTTTTTGTGGGGTGCGTAGGGAAACCAACAAGCATGCCATTATGTAGATCAAGATTACAAAAAGGTCCAATTCATTGTTAGTGAATAAAACATCAAAATAATAGCATTTGTATGGCATTCTAACCCTAATCCCTAAGATTGATCAAAGTTAATCACAAGATGAATCAATTAGAAAATAAACAAAACATATTTTACCTTCCTTGGATACTTCTCTGTTTATCAATTTGAAGAGGCTTGTGCTCGGCTTGTAGATGAGATATATTTGGTAATGTCAACTCCACATGTCTAAAAAATTTACCTTTATCTACTTGAGGTCTTGAAAATTGGCTTGAGAATAAATGTGAAGCTCTAATATGATTTTTCCAAAATAAATTTAGTTTAAGAGAGCTTTTATATAATGGAGGTGAAGGCCTAAATTTATAGACTTTTGGTTTAAATGGTAACCATCCATCTTGAAATGAAGATTAAAGGCCAAATATTAGTCTTCTATTCTCATAAATGAGAGAGATGGGGTTTATAATAAAAGATATGGAGTATGCCATAGAAATGTAAGAGGCTCAAATCATGACCCCTATTTGAGTCTTTAATAGGTGTGTAAGGGCTTGTAATAACTCTTACTTACACACTTGGTATGATGATGTAACCTTGGGTGAGGTAATAATTCAATTTCTGAATTTAGAAAATAAATATTTCAAAATCCATGTAATTTTATAGTAGAATAAAATTAAACTAATTAATTAGGATTAATACTTAATTAGAAGAATAGTGGGCTTTTGTAATATGATTTTTCCAATCAAATATTTATTTAATTGTCCTATAATAACACTTACAAGGGATCAATTTGATTCATGATGTTGATGTCAAATTTAATTGATGATATGATGCATTTCCCCAATTAGGGATGCTCATTAAAATTTTGGATTGAATAAGTAATTATGCAAATAATTGGCTTTATTCACAATTTATAACTAGGTCTGTCCATTATTGTGGAAAGTCATTCCAATTATAATTTTGACACACGTGTTGAAAATTAAGTGTCTAAAATTAGTGTAATTAGTAATGCAATTTGGACCAATTTGATTCCCTTTAAAATTAATTCTAATTGTATAGCATGTGATATGGTGCTTAATTGGCACAAATTTTATCACTACATGAAGCAAATAATCAATTAGTTCAATCACAAATGCAATTGGTCCCAATTTGAGCCCATTTAACCTAACTGTGACAATATGACATTATTTGTGTCTAAATTAACTTTGATTCCATCTTGAATTGATACAATTAGTCAATTGGTGCAATTAGATGTGATTTGAGCCAAATTGAGCCATGTGAACCTAATTTATGGCTTAATTTATTATATAGGATGTATTATGGTTAATCAACCCTAATTTTATCTCAATTTGAAGTAATATATATAAATAAAATGTATAAATAAACCCTTGGATAAAAGGTATAAATAACCCTTAAATAAAATGTCTAAAAAATAAGTATACAAAAATGCGTATGCTTTATACCATGCACACATTATTTTCATTACCAATATAATGCTTTCTACAATGATAATATTTTGTATCTTTCAATATTTATGTCTCACAATTATACACTGCATAATTATGAACTCTACACAATGCAAGACAAAATCTATCAAGTTGTTTTTTCTATCCCCACTCTCAAAATCTATCAACTTTTTCTAATCATCGGTGATGGATTTCAATATAAATTGAGGAAAAATTTAAAGTGATTTTTTTTTGATAAATTATAAATTTTTAGATAAAATAAATGGGAATGAATGCAAACATTTCATTCAAGACAAGATACATATACTATCCCCAATGAACCAAATGTCATGGATAATGATGAAATGAATTATGAATACAAATGTTTACCTAAAAGTAAAAAATATATTGCAAGTCCATAACAAAATTATATATTTTTTAATTTTTGTGATGATGATTATATGCATGATGATTTACACCTTATAAATGAATAAAATTACATGGAAACATAGAATGGTGAAGGTAACATAGAATAAAATTCCATGAAAACAATGAATAATGAAAATAACAATGAAGTAAAATATATAGGAACACAAAATGAAGAAACTAGTAGTGAATATAACAATATGGGAACACCAAATAAACAAAATGTACCATTAGTGACAACTCTAGGATTTTATGTAGAATACCCATGTAATTAATTTAATTTGATGAAAACATTTTAAAACCAATTCCTAAGAAAATGTCTAACCATCATTCAAGAAGAAAAGTTGAAATAATTTGAGATAATTAATTTGAATATTTAGATGATAGTCAAAGATGTCAAATGTTTATTTCATTGATTAAATTGCTTAAGGAAAGATCCAAAATAGATTCCCTAAGACTAAGAACATATAATATTGATGGTTAAAACAAGGAAATTTTAAAAATCTACATGATGCATACCATACTATTGGTGTGAATAGAGGCAAAAAATATAGTAATGTTACCCAACACATAATTAAAACTTGTATAGTAATTGGACAAATAGAGATAAAACACTTGATTATAAATACAAGTAAAGTACTGAAAATAAATATAAAAATACTAGTGAAAGTAATTGGGATACATAAAACACTTCATGATTCCAATAACAATAAATTTTGGGACTTGTATGGAAAACTTCTGTAAAAATACAAGGCTATAGTTGATGCTCTTGAAGATTTAATTGTAAAGTTTCAGAAAGCCAATACAAGGATTTCCCCAATGTAAGATATTTAGTGAAAATAATAGTTGGTTCTTGTAACCATAAACCACAACCAAAACATTTATTGGATATGACCCAAACACAATTATACTCTAAATTTGTCTATAAATATCCACAAATCTATATTATTCAAAGATATTTTGATATGATCAACCCCTTCTATATCAACATAAATTACACATGCACCACTTGTTTTAGGAAACATGTTCAATTTTTAATGCATTATGATTTTTTTTTATCATGCATGGTTTAATTTTAATAATGACAATTTTTTAGGATTGTGGCATGGATGTTCTACCAAAATCAACAAGGGAATTTATTCCAACCATTTTTTTTGAAATACCAAATGGATATGTTTTTTATAACAAATCATGTTTGGATATAACTTGAAAAATTTGTGGTGGATTTTCAAATTTGAAAAATTGTATACATGAGGATAGTACAAGTTGAATTGGAAAATAATTAGTTTTTTTTATCAAATACAAATATGTGACATATCAATAAAAATATGGCAAGTATTAAAACACTATATAAAATTCACATTTCAGCATTAATCAATATATCAGTTGCCATTAATTCATCTATTGTGTTATATCACCATGATATATGGGGACAATAGAGGGCTTAAAAATGCATGTGAAGGTTATTTTAGTTTGTGAAAATAACTTATATTTTTTTATTTTACACATCTAAAGTTCACCTTAGAAATTTGATTCTTATCTTATTGGTAAGGATGTTCTTGAGGACAAAACATGTACTACCTCTCCTAACCAGGCATGACCAAAGGCTAATAACTTGGTAATATGTGTTATTTTAATCCATGAATCTCTAGAAGGGTAGATCTCCAACTACAGCTTAAATCTTAAAAACATTTATTATTAGTGTTTATTCATGTTAAAATAACTTTAAAAATGCATATCCAAGTGGATTCAAAATTCATGGTAGAAAGAATACTTTTGATTTTACTATCCTGATGTGTTAGAAGTGATGCATTTACAAAGGAAGGTCTTAGAAGTAGAAATGTCAGTTGGAGGACAAGAAATTGTCTCTTGACTACATAAAAACTACATTTCAACACTAATTAGTATACCATCTACCACATATTCATCTATTATGTTAAATTTATATTATATAGGGTGAAATTATAGCTATTAAATGTTCACATGAAGGTTATTTTGGTTTATAAAAATTACTTATGGTTTTCATTTTACCTATATCGATTTTTTTATTAAAATATTTAAACTTTCTCGTATTGGGAAGGACATTCTTGAGGCTAGAACAAGTAATTCATATCCTGACTGAGCATGATCATGGGCCAATAAAATGGTCCTAAATGTTATTATCCACCCAAAAAGTGGTGGTGATTCCAAATTTTAGACAATAAGTATTGGAGGTAGAGATATCCAATTATGGTTTAAATATTGACAACATTTATTATCAGTGTTTCTATGTGTTTGGACAAGTAAAAAATGCATATTTAGGTGGATTTTTAAGTTTTGAGGAACATGTGTGATTTTCATATCTTGACATGTTTTAAGATATGTATTTTTAAGGGGTGTTCTCGAAAGTGGAAATATTAGTTAGAGGATAATAACTTGTTTCTTGACTACATAAGAATTACATTTCAACATTGATTAGTTATCATCTACAAAAAATTCATCTCTTATGTTAGATCATAGTTATCTAAGATTAAATTTAAGGTATTTTACATTCATGTGAAGTTTATTTTGGGTCATGCAAATGAATTATTTTTTATTTTTACATAGTCTAAAGTTCACTTAAAAAACTAAAAAGCATTGTATTGGGAAGGACATTCTTGTAGATGGAATGGGTATTATGTCCCCTGACCAAGCATTATGAGAGACTAGTAACATGTTCCTAGGTTTTATTCACCACCCCCACTATGGTTTCAATTCTAGGTTTTAACCATGAATCACTAAAGTTGAATATATAGACATGCAACTTGGACTTTGAAAACATTTTTTGTCAGTGGTTTTATGTGTTGAAGTAGCCATAAGAACATGTATCCATGTGGATTTAAGGGTTGTGCTCTTGTTAAAATGTATAATTTTCCTATCCCAATGTGTTATTAGTGATCTATTTAAAATGGTATTTCATATAAGTGTAAATGTTAGTTGGAGGATAGGAACTTGTCTCTTGATGACATAAAAATTATAGGTTAGAGTTGATCAGTATACCATACACTAAGGATTCATCTATTATGTCTTATTGACGTTATTTTTAGTGAAAGTATAGGAATTTTAAATTCACGTCAAGGTTATTTTGGTTCATGAAAGTAATTTATAGTTTTTTTTCATGTGTCTAGAATTTACCTTAAAAATTATAATTTTCTCATTTTGGGAAGGATGTTCTTTAGGTTAGAATGGGTTCTCCATCTCCTGACTGGGTGTGATAGGAGGAAATAATGTGATAATATAATTTATTTTCCACCCTCAACATGGTGGTGATTCTAATTTTTAGACATGATGCACTAGAGGTGGAGATCTCCAATAGTGGCTTGAACATAGAGATGAGAATTTGGCCATTTCTAGAAATGCATATCTTAAGTCTATTATATCGTTAGTGATGCCATTAAAAATGAAAAGTTTATACCTAAATAAATTTTATAAAGAATTAAATTATTACACCAACTCAATTGAATGAAATTATTGGGACATTCAATATTAATGTTATTACGATGAAACCTTAGGCAAGACTAGTGTTAGGACTATTAGCAGTTAATAGTCAATTTTAAATGATAGTGAATAACATTTAATGGTAGAGATAAAATTGATTGATTTTAAAGTATCATAATATTTTAGGACACATTTAAACATTAAAAATAGGAATTATCTTTTTGCCTTATTATAGATAAATATTAAAGACACCTTTACTACTAACGTTATCAAACTTTGAAACTCATTGAGTGACAATCCAATTAAGAAACATGTGATGATAAGTTGAATTATTGTGTGTCAAATTGTTTAAATTGGAGTACTTTTACATTGAAGCCAAAATTTTACAAATTTTTGGTCTATAATGTGAAAAAATTTCCTTCATACCAAAGACACAAATATTTATGTTCTTAATAAAGACTTGTTTTCTTAAGGGTTCAGTATATGGAAGCTTAGCATATAAAAAATATTAATTTTTAAAAGACTTGATATTTGAACCTTGACTATAGGTTTATCTTTACTCTTAGATATATATGGTTTCTTGGTATTAGTTATAAATCTTATATACTTTCAAAACCCAATAATTATAGTAAAAATGAGTAATTTGTTATTCATTGAACTATATAAACATACTTGAACTATTTATTTGTATACTAACATTTATAATTGGTTTTGTTTATGAAAAAAAAACACATGATTGATTAAATATTATTTTATATTTTGTCTAGGATTTTATTGAGTACAATGAATTTATAGAATTATTTTTTATGATAGTGATTTATTCAACATTGTAAAAGAAAGATATATTAAAGACAATATATTTGTCATACAATTTTTTAATGATGGATATTTATGTAACATCACCCTTTAAATGTTAGTATAATATTTTATAATTTTTGACATGTTCAATAAAATTTCACCTTGTGCCTAATACTTTATCCTAAAAAAAGATTGTATTTTATAACCAAGAAAACATAAGTATGGACATATGGCCATCAAATTTAGTTTTTTAATAATAATGTGGGAAAAATTGGATACATAAATATGATCTCATAAACTTTAAATAAAGGCATACACATGATGCAATTTTTTGTATGCTTATATCAGACATTTTATTATGTATGTGTGTATTATGTTGTAATTTTTTGTATGCCTATATATATATATGCATATATCTGACATTCTATTATGTTCACATACATAATATAATTTTAGATACAAGTACACAAAAAATACATCATACCTACATATATACATACATACACACATGCATACATACATACGTATACATATACATATATACGTGTTTATGTCTATGTATCTATATATGTATGATGTACTCTATGATATGCCTATACCTAACATTATATTATGTTCACATAAAATATAATGTTAGATATAGGATTACATTTCCATATAGGCATACAACAAAGTAAACCACACACACACACACACACACATAGAGAGAGAGAGAGAGAGAGAGAGAGAGAGAGAGAGAGAGAGAGAGAGAGAGAGAGAGAGAGAGAGAGAGAGAGAGAGAGAGAGAGAGAGAGAGAGAGATTATATATATATATATATATATATATATATATATATATAATTTGAACATATAGAATGTCAGGTTAATTCCACATAGGAATATAATTCCAAAAAGGCATACAGTTCCATATAGGCATACATTAAATTAAATCATATAACACATATCTTAATTATCAAAATCCCCCCTCTATTTTCCTTTCTTGTAGAAGTATATCCATCAAATTCTTTGCTCAGAGATGGAGATTCCTCTAAGATTTGACTAAGATTAATTTTAAACTCATATCTTGCCTTTAGCTAAACCTGTTCATATAAAAATATTATTATAAACTTTACATACTATACATATAACCAAGTTCATAAGTTATTTTTAAATGATACAAAAACCATTTAAAAATGTACTCATCAAAATCTCATGGCCATGCTCAATTTTAATGTAACTCTCAATAGGGTCAATAGAAGGTTGAGTCTCACACACAAGAGTGTGAAAATGGGAAACACCAAAATTCAATGCCATGTTAATCATCTCAACAAGACTATTAAACATCATCAAATACCCATGTGTAGATAATGCATTAATGTTAGTTATATTTTGTCAAGTATAATATAATGAAATTAATTAAATGATTCCACAACAATATAATTATATATATCATAATTAATATTAGAATAAATAGATCCATAATAACAATTGTTGAAGGAGCATAATACTTTAATATTTTGATTGAGCCACTTCGAGGGCCATAATAATGCAATACAAAAAAAGTGCACAATATGATGATAAAACAATAACCACAACCTCCTATATATACTCTAATTAGATAAGTTTATTCTATAGGATGACCATACTAAGAATATAGATAAATTCAATAAGGTAATATGAAGGTGTGTAAGCCAGAAGTCAACTACACATATCCTTAGATGCAATATAGGTTAAGGGTGTAGCATGCCCCTCCCATTTAAAACAACATTGTCCTAAAAATTGAATCAAACCAAGATGTTTTTTTTAGGAACACTTCATCATCCCATATTGCATCTTTATAATGAAGGTTCATCCCTTTAATAAAATACTCCTTAATGAATCTAGTCTACATTTGCTTAGTACGTGTGTGAAGGATCTCTTTAGGATCTAGAATGACTCAGCCTTATTAATATAATTAAAGTAACTCAATATGAGTTTAAAATCTATGTCTAATTACCTTATTTAGGTAATCTACATTGAATATTGGATGTATATGAGTGGATGGAGGTAATTCTTGCTTGTAAGCCACACTACTAATTTTTTGCAAGATTTGATAAGGGGCATAATACTTAGGTGACAACTTGTTATCCTTTTTATATTAATTAATAAAAATATACTTATATGGTTAAAAATTCATAAATAGCCAATCACCTATGATAAAATATTACTCACTATAGTGTTGATCTGCTTATTACTTCATTCTATTTTGTTTACCATTGCTAAATTATATTGCAAACTAATTAACAACTCTTTTTTATGGTGAATGTGTTCCTTAACAACTAAAACCTTAAGATGAACTATAAAATATGAAGTGCTAGATGGGGGGTTATACCCATACAATACCAAAAAGGGATACATATTGGAATAAGTGTGAAAAGAAGTGTTATATCACCATGTAGTAAGTGGCAACGAATGAACCCATTTGTCCCATTTGTCAAAAATAAAATAATGAAGATACCCTTTTAGACATTTGTTGAATACCTTTGTTTTTAATAGGATTGAGGATGATAGGATGAGATATGAGATAAATAATTTCCAAAAAAATAAAATAATTTAGTCTAAAAATTACTTGTAAATATGGGATCTCATTCACTTACAATGATCTTCGGAGTACCATGCAATTTCTAAATTGTATTGAGAAAAGTAAAAGGTACTATTTGGCAAAAAATTGTTGTGATAAGGAATAAAAATGATCACACTTGATGAGTCGATCCATAACCACCATGATGACATTTTTACCCTTAGACCATGGTAACATCATAATGAAATCCATCGAAACCTCCTCTTAATGATGGGTAGGAATGGATAAAGGCTACAAAAGACCTAGCCAGGGTTTTAATGTTTTCACATTTATTTTGTTGGCATACCATGCACACAACCATATATTTTTAGACATATACGTTAAGTCCTTCATAAAACAAATCCTAATTTATCTATGTTTTCAAAAAACTAAAATGACCTCCAAGTGAGGCATGAATTCCCTAAATAATTTTATGTTTGAGGAGAGAATGCTTACAGAGGTATAATCCATCTTTATACCATAATGTGTTCCCCTTCCATGCAAAATTCTAATATTCATCAAAACCCTATAAAATATTTTGAATAAAATCCTTGGTATCAATATCATTCTCCCATTAAAATCTTTCTTCCTCTAGTCAATTTGCCTACCACTTGGTCATGGTGCAAAACAATGCCTCAACTAATTCATCCCATCAAGAGAGGGAATATACCACCACTTTCTATTTTAATGTATTTTAAACTATTTAAAAATAATATCCTAATTTTTTTTTCACCCATTTATGTTCTTCTTCAGATGATAATCATTATTCTAAAAAATATTTGAGGCTATCATGATTAGTCTTTACCTAAAAGTGATAGCCCATCAGATAAGGTCTCCATTATGCCACTGCATGATGAATAACCTTCATTTATTATCATAGATTAGTTTGAGCCTATTTTTTAATTTTATTTGGATACTTTAAAATTATATTTGTCTACCTTATTTCATGAGTACAACCCCCATGCCATATCCTGATGCATCACACTCCACAACAAAACATTTTGAAAAATTAGGAGTAGCAAAAATTAGAGTTGTGCACATAGCCATTTTAAACTACTTAAATGCATTGGTAGATGAATAATCTAGTTAAATGAGTATTTATTTAACAAATATGTATGTATGAAATGCTAACATAATTTTTGACAAATCTGTGATGGTAACTAGTTAGCCCTATAAATCCTTGAAGGTTCTTGATGGTCTTGGGAACCTACCACTCTATCAATTTTTGGATTATTTAGGATCATATTTCACTCATTCATGTGAAAACATACGACCTAATTGCTTCACCTCTTGGACACCAAAAACACATTTGGAATGTTTGTGATAAAGTTGAATTTGTTTCAGAACTAAAATTACTTGTTTCACATGCTTCAGATGGGCTTCCCAATTTTTATTATAGATCATGTTGATAATGTATTCTAAGTTATGAATAAATTTTTAATTAATTTCATTAAAGTGTCATTTACGTGACTTTGAGTTGTCTTTGTTGTTTTTTGGGGTTGAGTTCATGAGCCATGTACTTGAGAGACCTAATAAGAAGGCATAGCCTTGGTAGCATGATGAAGTGAGCTATATAAGACTTGTGAGAGAAATTTTGTTAGTATTTGAGCATGGTATTAGGTTTCATGACATTATTTTAAGATTTTTATAATATTACAAGAGGTTTCAAGGTGTGATCAAGGACTAAGTATGACTGGTAGTTCAAGGCCTAGTGTGTAAAGAGACGTAATGTGACCTAATGAGGGGTCAAGTTTAGTTCCCAAGGTGCCATATCTCATAAGATAATTGTCACAAGTGTGATAAATTATATAACTTTTTTTACCAAGTCTAATTTTATATCTTAAATAATAAAACATGAAAATTGATGTTGAGATTTTTTGTGTGTACAAAATGAGGTATTACAAACCCAAAAAAGAAATTTATTATGATTGTTGGCATGTGTAACCTTTGCATGAGGATCCAATAATCTCATGGTATTTTGGGAAGGTTCATATACTAAATTTATTATAATTGGTTTTTGAGTATAGGGTAAATCCTTTGTGAATGATTTCTAAGAATGGAAGGACAGTCTAAACCCTCTAAAAACCCTCATAATGACCTGATAGGAAATATCTTGTTGGAAATGGATCATAATGGATTGGTATGACCTATTTTTATGATTTGTAACATTGTATATGACTCTTCCAAGGTTTCTCCATGTGTCATTTTTCTATCAAAAAAGTGAATGCAAGCTATAGTAAAATGCTTCTTTCTCAGATTTTTGATGTAGAAGGTTGGTTTGACTAGGTCAAAGCATGAAAATTATTAGAGGCTAACTATTGAGACATATATATTATGAAAATGATGGTTTTTGAGTACATTTCAGACCTTAAATATTCTAAAACAATAATGTAACTTGGCCTATCATTAAACAAGCCTAATGAGAAAGATAGTGACAAAACTAGGTAGAAGTGAGAATGATATTAGAGATGTGTTTCAATGGATTAGGGATGGATACAAATACATGGGGTAATTTTTCAATAAATATATCACATTTACCCATTAAATATAATTTTTGGTGATTCTCATATACAATAAAAATGTTTTTCTCAAAGTGACTTGTCTAACATAGTGAGGTCTGTGTAGGGTGAAATCATGAGATTTTGTAAGACCAATATTGATATTGAACAATGTAATATATATATATATATATATATATATATATATATATATATATATATATATGTATATATATATATATATATATATATATATATATATAGGTCTGTGTAGGGTGAAATCATGAGATTTTTTAAGACCAATATTGATATTGAACCATGTAATATATCAATATTGGTCTTACAAAATCTCATGATTTCACCCTACACAGACCTTATATATATATATATATATATATATATATTCTAAGGATTATGAATAATAATATAAACCCATTTAAATATTCATAAAAAAAATTCACAGGTGTTCTAAGTATTGGTTTTCATGACTATGTTTTTGGAGCTACAAGGAATTTTCTGTGTGTGAGTGAGAATGATGTTCCTGAGTATTTTTTCATAGAGTTAAAGAGAATAATTAAAATTAATTTTTTATAGATTTTTATTAGGCTATTATAAATTTCTTTTTATGCATGATAAACTCCTATTAAGGTGTGAAAATTCAAAGACTCTTGATTGGGTTTTTGGATCCTGTGTGCAATTCTGAGTAAGCATATGAAGATGATCAATTTGAGGTATTTTAACATGTATTATGAAATATAATGGAATTTTTTATGACATTAAGGTAATTAAGTTTATATTAATGTGATTTTTTGTTTGGTTTATGTGTCAAATTTGAGTGTGTGCATCATATTTACAAGAGAGACTTTCTGGGAGTGAGAAGGCCTAATTATGAGTAGACCTAATTGTGTGGTTCAAGGAGTGAAATGAGTTAAGTGGTGTTTAGGACCTAAGGTCAGATTATAATGGGTATAATTGAACCATGTGTGATTTTTTTCATCAATTTTTAGAGGCTCATGGTGTTCTATGATGGTCATGTTGAAACATGTGCTTTGAGAAGGCCTAATTGCATTAGTTCTCTATGAGGCATAATGATGGTTTTGGCCCTTAAAGGTATTGACCGACCTATGTAGTGGTTTTTTCACTTGTTAAAAATGGTTTTTGAACTATTATAAAATATATCCAAGTATTTATAGAGTTTTATCCAACCAATATAGGTGAGATCAAGAGTCAAGTATAAAGAGAAGTTCTAATAGGCCTAATTGACTAGTTAGAATATTGAGGATATGAGCAAATGATATAGGACTTTGGAAAATAGGTGAAGGTATTAAATACCATCAGATAGGTGTGATAAATATTTCATGAATATATAACTATGTTTTTATAGGTATTGATCAAGGTCATATGACCTAATTTTGCCAAGGAAAGGGATAGTTGAGCGAGAAGGCCTAATAGGTTGTTTGAGAGAGATAAAAGAGTGAAGAGAGAAAAATAAGGTGGTCATATAAAATTTAGTGATAAATAGGTATCAAAAGGTGATTATAGGTTCAAATTTTACTGATTTTGTATTGAGTTGCCGAGGGGGTTAGTTCCTCCTTGTAAGTTGGTTCTTGCTAAAGAACTAGTTGAGTTAATGCTTGACTAGTGAGGGGTTGGTCATCCTTATGGTTTTGGTACCTCAATAATTTTTTTATTAATTTATTATGTGACTATATTAAAATCTATTTGAATAGTGGGTTTTATTCACTATGAGGGTTTCTCACATAGATCTTGTGTTCATGTATTTATGTTCCTAATTCATGCTCATGTGAATGATTGACTATGTATTGTCTATATCTCTATATTTGTTTGAACTGATTAACAAATGATTTAAGTAATTGAAAAAATATTTTTCACATTGATTCTCCCCCTCCATATTATTGGTTTTTCTTCCAATAATTTGGTATCAGAGCAAGGTCCCTTGTGCAGGCCTAATAGTTTAAAGGAGATCTTTGCAGCACATAGTTATGGATTTTAATAATGAATGTGTTTTTTGTGACTACAATGAGGATATATCTAGAGTAAATGAAGCATATATTGTGAACATTGTTTAATATATAGGTGAATCATATGGAATAATTAACCCAAATTAGAGTTAAAGTAAATAATTTAGAGCCATAATTTGAGTAAGATGCAATCAAGATAAGGGCTTATCAAAAATTTGAGTCTAGTAATGGAAAGATTAAACACATTTTGGATAGTCAGATAGGTTCTTTTATTATATTATAGGTCTAGGCTTCAATTAATAATAAAAGGGGGTTTCAAGGAGATTCAATTTATAAAATGTCATTGATCAATCAAGGAGTGATAAAGCTATGGTAGAATCAAGACCTATGCATAAGTGGTCAAGTTTAAAGTCAATCATCAACAAGACAATAAGGGTTTTGTTCCATGAAAGGACATCAAAGGTAGTGGTGTCTCATTAAATGATCATCAAATATTAAAATAAGGTTAAACCATAATAATATGTGGATTATTTCATTGGTTATTATTTCTCTTATGGTAAATTTGGACATAGAGTTGTTGACTATAAATGGAGAAGTAGAATTAAGTGTTATAACTGTAACCAAAGAGGAAACATTGAAATAAAGTGCAAGACAAGATACATAAGGAAAAAAATTCATGTTAATAAGACATGTAATCATGATACTATATAATGGATCAAGAAATTAAACCCTATGGGTAAGATCAAAGAAAATCCATAATCTAGAGGAGAAGAATCTATGATATCCCAAATTACCTTTCAAAATCAAAATGAAGACTTGAAGTGGTACATAGACAGTGGTTGTTAAAGTCACATTATAGGAGATAAGAGAAAATTCATCACTTTTGATGAATAATTCCATAGGTTCAATAAGGTTTGGAGATAACACATTTGCTAATATATTTGGCAAAAGTATTTCCTACAAGTGTTACAATAAAAGGTTGTAAAATATAGTAGAGAGCACAAATGTGAAGGTTGATGAGACTAAGAATTCATATTCTCAATCAAATAATGATGAAGGAGAAATAGATATAGATGATAATGAAGAAGAAATTGAGGAGAAAAAGAAATCAAAAGGTCATTTTAGGCAGATTCGAAAGGATCATCTTAAATCTCATATCATTGGAAATAAGATTACATGTACACAAACAAGAAGAAGAATGGTGAGTGATGTTAATCAAGATAATACTAGCTTATTCTCAAAATTTTAACCTAAACACTATGTAGAAGTAAGTGAATATAAGTTTTGTATAGATTCCATGAATGAGGACTTAAATCAAATTGAGAAGAATGAGACTTGGGAGTTAGTACCTAGGCCTAAAGATAAAAATATCATTGGTACAAAAT
Source organism: Torreya grandis (assembly GCA_037957365.1). NCBI lineage: Eukaryota > Viridiplantae > Streptophyta > Pinopsida > Cupressales > Taxaceae > Torreya > Torreya grandis. The sequence continues at coordinate 766,309 of JARHVA010006972.1, read as the reverse complement.
GGGTGTTTAAAAACAAGTTGAATGAGAATGAAGAATTCACCATCCACAAGGATAAACTAGTATGCAAAATACATGCTCACGTATAAGGAGTGAACTTTGAGGAAACCTTTGCTCTTATAGCAAGGTTAGAGGCTATTAGGATGTTTATTGTTATGTAGGATTTAGAAGCTTCAAGATATACTAGATGGATGCCAAGTTAGCTTTCCAAAATGGGAACTTAGAGGAAGAAGTATACATTGATAAAATTGAGGGTTTCTTATTGATTGATAACAAGGACTATGTTTGTAGGTTGAATAAATCACTATATGGTCTAAAACAAGCTCTTAGAGCTTGGTATTCTAGACTAGACAAGTATCTTTTGGACCAAGGTTTCAAGAGAGGAGTTCCATATAGTAACCTATATATCAAGACTAAAAATGATCACCAGTTGATATTGGTGGTTTATGTCAATGATATCATCTTTGGTGGAACTAATGAAAACATGACCAAGGGATTTTTGGAGGTGATGAAGTTAGAATTTTAAATGTCTATGCTTGGAAAACTATCCTTATTTATTGGAATTCAAATCAATCAATTTGAAAAAGGTATGTTAATTTTAAATGTCAAATATATAAAAGAGATGTTAAATAAGTTTGAGATGGAATACTACAAATTTTTAACTACACCTATGGTTATAGGATGTAATCTAAGCAAGGAGGATGAATCTTCAAGAGTCAATCAAATAAATTATATATCAATGATTGTGAGTTTGTTATATACTACTACCTCTAAACCTGACATCATGCAAATAACAGTTATTTTAGAATATTTCAATTATATCCTAAGGAAATTCATCTATAATTAGTCAAGAATATACTTAAGTATATCAAGGGAACTATGGATTATGGATTATGGTACCTAAGGAGTAAGAAGTTTGACCTAGTAGCCTATATAGATGTATATTGGGATGGGAGTCTAGATGATAGAAAGAGCACTAGTGGAGGATCATTTTTATTAGGTAAGTGCCTAGTCTCATGAATAAGAAAACCATTAGTGGCATTATCTACTTGTGAGGATGAGTACATTAAAACTACTTCATGTTGTACTCTGGTGTTCTGGATGAGACAAAACTTAAGATTTTACAAGGTGGTGTCTAATGGACCCAGTCCTATTTTTTGTGATAATACTAGTGCCATAAGTGTTACAAATAATCCTATCATGTATTTAACAAAGAATAATATTCCTATAAAGTATCATTTATTAATATAACATGTAAGTGAATAAAGTATTAAGCTTGAATTTATGTCTACCAAGGATTAGATTGGAGATATTTTGACTAAGTCTCCTCCAAACAATACTTTTGAACATCTAAGATATGAATTGAGTATGATTCCTACTCCTAATAGTCACTAAGCAAGACAAAGTTCTTAAGGGGTGCTAATGATAAGGTGTTTTATCTCTAAGAGTAGGAAAGAAATGCACAAGTTGTAAGGTTAAAGGAGAATTCATATTAGTTTGTCAAGAAGAATATGTTTGAGGTATATAATGAGATAAGGAGAGCCATTTGATATGATATTTCATTCCTATTTATTGAGATTTTTTGTATTTATTTCTTTTTATTAATTTCAAATGTGGAGATTGATCTATATAGGGGAGATGTATCCCAATAAGAGAAGCTTCTTTCAATGATTTCCATGAATGAGTGGTTGCCATCAATGACAAATTGGGAGATTATTGAGAATGTGTTTCATGGTATGCATAAAATTGTCATTGATGTTATGAAAGTGTCATTTATAGTTATCTTTGTTGTTATTAGGGTTGATTTTATGAGCCATGTACTTGAGAGACCTAGTAAGAAGGGATTGGTCTGATAGCATGATGAAGTGAGTTGCATAAGACTTGTGAGAGAGATTTTGGTAGTATGTAATCATGGTATGAGACTATATTACATGAGGTTGAGGTTTTGAGAATAGTACAAGAGGTTTCAAGGTGCAATCAAGGTCTAAGTATGACTAGAAGTTCAAGGCCTAGTGTGTAAAGAGACCTAGTGTCACCTAATAAGGGGTCAAGTTCAGTTCCCAAGGTGAAAAATCACATAATATATTTATAAAAAGTGTGAGATTTTTATCAAGTTTTTTTACCATGTTTGAGGTCATATCCTAAAGAAGAAGGCATGAAAATTAGTGTTGATGTTTTCTATGTGCACATAATGATGTGTTACAGACCTGAGAAGGACTTTCTTATGTTATTTGATAAGTAAAACATTGCCTAAGGATCCAAGAATATCATGGTAGTTTTTTAATGTTTCTATCTGAAATTTCATATCATTGGTTTTAGATTTTATGGGAAATCCTTTATGAATTATTGCTAAGAATGGAAAGTAGTCTAAACCCTCATAAAACCCTCATAATGACTTGATAGGAAAAATCTTGTTATAAATTGATTACAGTTTATTTTATAAAATATTTTTATGATTTTATATTTTAAAATACTCTCCTATGTTTCTCCACATGGAGTTTTTCTACCATAAAAGTGAATGGAAGCTATAAGATAACCCCAATTTCTTGGATTTTGATGTAGTAGGTAGGGTTGACTAGGTCAAACCATGAAAGTTGTTGGAGGTTGAATATTTAGACCTATATATTATGATTATAATAGTTTATAATTAGGTTTTAGAACTTAAATATTTTAAACTGGTTATATAATTTGACCTACCACTAAACAAGGCTAATTAGGAAGACAGTGAGAAAACTAGGTAGAAGTGAGAATGAGAATAGGGATGGGTTACAGTGGATTAGGGATGGATAAAAATTCATGGCTTAATTTTTAAATACCTATATCACATTTAAACATATAATATATATTTTTTATGCTCATATACAAGCAAAAAATTGTTCTCAGAGTGATTTGTCTAACATAGTGAGGTCTTTGTAGGGTGAAGACATGAGATTGGTATGTAAGACCAATATTGATATTGAACCATGTAATATATTTATTTAAATATTTTATAAGGATGATTAACCATAATATAAACCCAATTTAAAAATCATAAAATTTTCACACAATTTTTCTAAGTCTTTATTTTCATGATTGTGTTTTTAGATCTATAGGGAGTTTTCTGTGTATGAGTGAGAATGATGTTTTTGAGTTTTTTTTTCCATAGATTTGAAGAATAAAATGAAAATTAAGTTGTTATATATGTATAATTTATTATTTTTAATGTATTTATATTCATTATAAAATCCTATTAAGGTGTTAAAATTCATAGACTCTTGATGGAGTTTTTGGAGCCTATGTGTAGTTTTTAGTAAGCATATGAAGATGATCAGTTTGAGGTCTTTTACCCTGTATTGTGAAATATAATGGAATTTTTTATGAAAAATTAGGTCATTAAGTTTATGTAAATGTTATTTTTTCTTATTTTATTCATCAAATTTGAGTGTATGTATCATATTTTCAAGACAAACTTTCTAGTATTGAGAAGGCCTAATTGCGAGTAGAACCTAATTGTGTGGTTCAATAAGTGAAATGAGATAAATGGTGTTGGAGACCTAAGGTGAGATTATAAGGGGTATAATATAATCACGCATGAATTTTTTCATCCATTTTTTTATTCTAATTGTGTTCCAAGGTGGTAAAGGTGAAACGTGTGCTTTGAGAAGGCCTAATTACATTAGTTCTCTATTAGGCGTAATGGTGGTTTTGGTCCTTAAGGGTAATGACCGACCGATGTAGTGGTTTTTTCACTTGTGAAACATGTTTTTTTATATATTATAAATTTTATCCAAGTATTTATAGGTTTTTTTTACCAATATGGGTGAGATCAAGAGTCAAGTATAAAGAGCAAGTCTAATAGGCATAATTGACTAGTTAAAATATTGAGGATATGAAAAAATGATATAGAGTTTTGGAAACTAGGTGAAGGGATTTAAGACCATCATAGAGGTATGTTTGATATTTCATGAATATATAAATATGTTTTTATAGGTGATTAGTAATGTCATATGACCTAATTCTACCAAGGATAGAGCTAGTTGAGCGAGAAGGCCTAATAGGTTGTTTGAGAGAGATAGGTGAGTGAGGAGAGAAAAAGAAGGTGGTCATATTTAGTTGAGTGAGAAGCAAGTGTCCAAAGGTGATTATAGGTTCAAAGGTATCTTATTTAATGTTGATTTATCTATGGTTTTGGTATCTCCTTACAAGTTGGTATTTGTTAAAGGACTAATTGAGTTGGTGCTCTTTGTGGGGTTGATGTCTCACTAATATTTTGGTTCATTACTTATAATAATTTGGTCCAAGCTATGTGTTAGTGTGTTTTTTTCCCCATGATTTTTTCCCACATACATCTTGCGTTCTATTTTATGTTCCTACTTCGTGCTCATAATAATGATTGATTATGCCTTGTTATATCCCTAGATTTGTTTGAATGATTAATGAATGATACATGGAATTGAAATAATTCTTTTCACAATAATTCAACCCCCTCCTCTAAATGGTTTTAATTTCAATAGATTAGGATATCTCAAAAAAAACTAATAAAAAATTTCTTGATAGTGGCCTAAAAATAGTATTCTTCAACATCTAAAATGTAGATGGTGCATTTGTGAGGCCAAAAGGCATGACCATAAATTCATAAAGGTCTTCATGAGTTATGAAAGTTTTTTTAGGTATATCCTCATCATGGATGTGAATCTAATGATACCTAGAGTGAAGCTAAAACTTGGTAAAATAAATAACACCATGTAATTCATCTAGAAAATCATAAATTACTAGAAAAGAAAACTTATTTTTTATGGCATACTTGTTGAGAGTTATCTATAGTCTAAGAATTATTGACTAATTTGACCATAAGTCAAATTAGGTCAACCCTCTACATATCTCAATATTATCATAGGGTCTACTAGGGGGTAAAATGTGTACCATGGTCCACATAAAGTCATTTAATGTGTTTTTAGCCTTAATCATATTCATTTTTAGTCCTTAGTATCATTTTATGTCATATAAGGTGATTTTGAGCCATTTGTGGGACTAGTATCATTTCCATAGGAATAAAAATGTTATAAAGGCATATTAAACATCCTGCATGTAATAATATGTCATAGGATTTATTTTAGAAGTAAAAAAATGTAGGTACAATTTCAAAACAAGAAGATCAATGGAAAAGTGGCAATTTAATGTGGTTTTAGGTGGTTGTACAGCTTGTGTAGTAGTTGAGGCACATGTGGATGCTTAAAAAGTACCCCTTCAGGTACCTTGAACTCACTTCCATGCTTGAAAATCCTTAAAAATCTCAAAAATGGAAAAAACCATCCTATTTATTCTATTGCTCTCATTCACATGCAAAAATAGTCAACTAATTTAGTTTGGTATAGATATTAAGAGGTGAGTTGGATCAAGTGACTTTTGTGGATGATAACACTCCTTGTCTATTAGAAATCCAAGGAAATAGTTATAGGTTTGGTGAACCATGCTCTATGAAACATGCCTAAGAGTATTAACTCCTCTTTTTTTCCTGTACATCCTCATGGTCTTTAATTTTCTCATCTATTTGGATTGTTTTGTGAAATTAAAGTTGTGTACATGTTCTATAATGTCATGAAAATTCTTCTTAAAATTTTCTTAATCTGAATACATATATGGAGGTTAAATAATTGGCATAAACTATCTCAGTTTATTAGGACTTCATTAACAGTCTATAGATAATGTTATTGTGAAACTTACTTCCTATAGTAGCCTTATAAAAAGGACAGAGAGTTTATTTTCCACATTTGTGATCATGTTTTATCACACTTATTCTGAAAGTGTGGTCTAAGGAGTGTTTTATATGGTTACAAGAACATATTCACATACATACACAATCATATTGCCTATAACAATCACCCATATTTAGGTGGATTTGAGTGTTTACTAGTCATGTTGAAAAAGACAAGAAGCTTTTAAGGTTATGAGAAGTCTCAAAGGGTGAACAGTCAGTTTGAATTATTCATAGAGGTCTAAGATTAGTTATATAACTAATTCACCATAGACACTACCTTATACCCTATAGTGAGACCTATATATAGCTCCATAAATGGTCTAAGTGCAATCAATAGAGGATAGGGGAATGTTGAAATAAAAGTGTTTGAGCTCATGTGGGATGCCACTTAAGTCTAAGATCATATAAGAATCATGGTGAGATTGTCATATGTAGAATAAACCTAGAACCATGTCCATAGTCAATAAAGTTTAAAAAGAGAAAGGTTACCTTAACCTCTCTAAATCACATATTACTCATATACTTTACCTTCTCATAGTTGAGTGTCTTGAGGGATGGGCATTTATATTTGTTTCCACCATGTAGCCTAGATCTAGGGGTAATTCCTTGACAAAATAAAGTGCTTTCTTGAATAAAGGAGAGTGGTGTTTGGATGGATTCCAACTTAGACATTTTTGACCTAAGTGTTGTAATAAAAATGATTGAGGAGGGTGGGTGAATTAGTCTTCAAAAAATTTACACTCTTTTCCTTGTCATTCATGAATTATCAAAATAATATAGTAAACTTAGTAACACATTAAGAACCATGATCATGAGAGAATAACATAACACAAAACATTTATTTGAGTGGGAAACCCTCAAGGGGAAGAAAAACCATTTATGATTCAAAGGACTGCTTTATTATAAGTCAAACATCAATATCTAGTGAATCGCTAACTTCACTTGGATCACTAACCCCAACTAGCCAAACACCAACTTGACTAGGATTTAGTAAGCAACCACATGTAATGAGGAACCAACCCCAAATATGACTCAATACAAAATTATCTACCTCACACCTTTGATAACCTTATAAAACCTTTTTTTCTCATACAACATATTATGATATCCATATTCATCTCTTCATAGACACCTATCCTTCTCAAACTGGTCTCTAGCCTTCTTCACTCAATTAGCCCTATTCTTGACTAGGTTAGGTCATATGCCCTTTCATAATCATATATATTAAACTTATTAGACCTTAATTATGGTATATAATATATCATCTCTTCAAATTTATATCTCATTTGATTTAACACCCATACTCTCAACCTAGATAATTAGCCCTATTAGTCCTTATTCTTATACTAGGCTCTTGCTCATACACATATTAGTAGTCCATACATACTTTAATTCTTAGTTTTTAAATTTAATGGGATTTAGGACTTTAAAAAAACATGAACAAAGCATTACAATAGGTTTGTCATAACATATAAGACCAAAACTCCTTTTACGCCTTAAGGAGACCTAATTCAATTAGGCCTTCATTAGCACATGTTACTCTTTGAACACCTTGGAACACTTTCAGACTTATAAAATGGAAGAAAAATGACATATATATATTTAAAATACCCATACAAATCTCATACTAGGTCCATGACACCTTTTATCTCCGCACACCACTTGAATCATGTCATTAGCATTGTTCATAATTAGACTTGTGCATACCCAGAAAGTCTATCTTGAAAAACTAAACCAAAAACACAATATTGTCAAATAATCATGGAAAAAATATACACACACACACACACACATACTAATGACCTTATAGTAATCACCATGTTCATTGGACCTCACAACTCAAGGCAAAAGTACTCAAACCCTTCTCTGCAAGTAGTCCACTCAAAATTGCCAATAAACTTCAAAACATAGTCATGGAAACAATGGCTTAGAACACTTATAAAATAAATTTAATGGAATTAAATGAATTTATATTATCCTAATTCATCCTAAAAATAACTTATAAAAAAAATATTATAATCTCTAATAGCAATATTAGTCTTACATACTAGTCTCATGACTTTACTGTACACAGATCTAACTGAGTTAGACAAGTCAATTTGAGAGAATTTTTTTGCTATATACAATCATGTCTAGATCTTATATCCAATATGGACATGTGTTAAATATATTGAACAAAACCCCCATGCATTTTTATCCATCTTTAATGTCATTCTCTCTTTTGCTTAGTTTTTCTCATTGTCTGCACTATTGGGCCTTTTAGCGATATGTCACCTTGCATGATTAGTTTAACACATATAAGGTATAGAAACTACTTGGAAAAAATAATGAACATAAGATATAAGTCTCAATATTCAACCTCAATTAATTTGTCAACTTTGTGTTAACAAAATCTACCTTCTACAATAAATTTTCCAAGAAACATGTATTTTTCTATAGGATCCACTCACTCACCTAACAAACTTATGCTACCTAGAGGTACTTGGGAGAGTCCAATACATGATACAATAATAAAAATAGGTCATCCATGATAGGATTTCAGATCTATCCCTAAACCACATAAAATAAAAACTATGAAATGAATTAATCAAACATTCAGAAAATAAACATAAACATGTACATAACAAGAGATGCCACATTTAACATGGTTCACCCAAGATGGGATACATCCACCAAACTAGTCTAGTATATTATTTCTAGAAATACAAGGGAGAAAAAAAATATTATAACAAACCCTATCATACCTCTCTACCTTTTCACCTCCTCTCTATGTACAATATTTTGATGCTCATTCACACTCATACATCTCAGCCATATATAGATACATTTTAGGGTAAAAATGCCTAAACATAACCTATACCATCATATATGAAAACCTTGGAACCACTCACACCATCAAGGATTCAAAGAAAGGGATCCAAACCAAACTAAAATAACATCATAATTTTAACCTTTGATCCTAGATGACAATTAGGCTCCACACCTAACAATCCAATCCATTTTGAGCCATTTCTATCAAGATCTTCCATATCATGTTAAGCTTAGAGTTTTAGAGAGGTTTAAACCACCTTATAGTCTTAAAGATCATTCATAAATATTAATCCATTATTATAAAAACCAATGCTTGAAAATTTAATCTAGGACCCTTCCTCATCTACCATTAGTGGATTATGTTCTCATGTAGAGGTTATAAATTTCAATGAACACATGAAAGTCCTTCTCATGTTGAGAACCCTTCATTATGTACACATACAAAACCTCAAAACCATATTACATGCCTTTTATTATAAACCTTGACCTCAGACTTGGTGAACATACCTAAAACAACATTAAATAATTATATCAATGCTCATTTGTCCATGCTTACCTTTTAAATTCATCCTGATACCCCATTACGCTACTATCTCTCTCTTTGATCTTTAGGCTTCTCACCTACAAGTATCATTAAGCCTTGAAACTAAACTTCTAACCATTTTCCATGCACTCTCCACATAAATCACATGCTCAAGTAACTTCTCTCATGATATAACAATACTTTTCATCCTTCATAGGCCTTGACAACACTTCATGGTACCTTATTGGGCTAGGCATGGTCTATAACTAGTCTAGTTGCATGCTAGGTCTATAAGACTTACCCTTGTAAGATCACCTTGAGACCCACCTAAGTGATCCAATGCCTCATATGCATACCCAAAAAACCCTAAACTACATATTATTCCTTTATTCATCAATCTCAATAGGAAACCATGCTACTTCATGCATAAGACTAGGCATCCTATACACAAGCCTTCTCAAGCCTCTTACTAGGTTCAAACACTTTATAACCTTGATGACTAATTTTGAAACATTGTTCGATGCTTTTATACCTGGTTTACATGACTTATAAGTTTTTAAAATAATATCATACTTTTCAAGGATGTAATCAAATAAAAACACTATTTAGTTACCTCATACCTCATGAATAACCTTTTACATTAATGACAACATTAATTCCAAGCATCAATAATAAAAACAATTCTCAACACTGAGAGACTCAGCGAATACTACGTTGGAATGACTAAAAGAAACTAACTTGTATGTTAGGTGAGACTATGTTTTATATGCACGAAGAGAAATTATAAATATTCGTAATGATACTAATGATCTCATATCAACCAAATAGGTTGATGTACAAGGTCTTGGAATAGAACATCAACTACAATAGCATTTTCTCTCCTAAATGGTTATCTACAATTTTCTAAAATAGATAAACTAATCTATGATATTAGCAAGAGGTAGGTCTCTAGACATGAATAAGTTTAAAAAAGTGATGAAATGATCTTAGAGACTTCAAAGAGAACCTAGGCATGACATACAATATTCCAACATAGAAAGATACCTATAAGAATTCCCTTTTCCTAAGTGAGTAATACAATCATCACATTACATAGACTAACCTAGGAAAATGGAAGGGATGTGAATTGAGAAGGTTGGCATAATTATAGATGAATTTATCATGCTAAAAAAAATATCATAGTGGTAAGACCAACTTCACATGATGATAAGATAAGGAAACAGGGTAGGAACACTAACATACAATCACAATTCCGAGGCTCTTAAAACCCTGCATAGTCACTTGTCATACAAATCTATCTTGAAGTTTATGAAGTTGTGGAAGGTAGAAAGGTGATCCAACCTTAATATTTGGTGTATAAGGTCATCATAAACTAATATAACACCTCATTAATCCACTTCAACTAATAAAATAGGGGGGATTCCCTCTATTTTATCTTAGACAGAGGGTACTCCCAGTCAAGATGAAGACTACAAGTTGAACATATGAGGATTGGGAGGGTAACATAAGGAGTCTTGGGACACTATGAAATATTTTGTTTATATTTTGTTTGAGCATGAGTAAATTTGGATAAATATTTATATTCAACACAAGCACTCATGGTGGTCATGGATAACTCAAGCACAGTCAGACCTATTAGGCCTAAAACCAGACCTATGACCTATGACCATGTGAACTCTCAAATAAATTGGATAAACTTTATGGGAGATTATAAGATGAATTAAAGCCATCAATTTGTATATGGAATCATAGAGGGGTAATGTTTTGCCTAAAATAACTTTAGGGGTACATAAAATGCACTATAAGGCTTGATAAGCCAACTTCAAATGCTCAAATCTATATGGAAGGACTATATGGTGACTTAGGGAGTTGGGTATGATTGAAGGAGGTCCTAGAATTGGTTTTTGTGGATTTTTTTTGGAGTTTAAATGTTTATTTATTACAAACTATTAATAGGAAGTAAAATTTCTCAAAACCCTCTTAAACCCTTGTCTAACACTTGACATGAAGGAAATATCACTTGAGATGCATTAAAGAGGGGTAGTTAGTCTTGGAAAGTGTATGAAACTTTTTTAATACTCTCCCATGCTACTTCTCATCCAATTGGTTTGTACCCTACTTGTACAGACATGTCTAAAACTACATTTTTTTGGCAAGTTTTGATTGTTTTATAGGTACAAAGGATATTTTAAGGAGAATAATTTTGGGAGGTAAATTGGAAATTTTCATAACTCCCCATATCCATATATCTCCATATAAAATCATATAAACATCTCAGCTACACCATTCATCACAGGCAGTCTTGGATAGAGATTGAAGATAACAAGTGATTGCCTAGTGAGAAGATGAGAAGTCCATTTTGGGACATTTTGAAGGTTTAAATAATTTATTGGAATGCAAGGGAACTATATAAAAGTGTCATAATACTTATTTCAAGGATTTGGCTGAGAAACTAAAGACCGCTTGGGTGACAATTGTGAAGAATGAGGCCTATAAGACAAATGAATGATTGCAGATGGTGAGTACAAGTGTCTAGAAGATAGATAGAAGTTAAGGACACATATGATGACTATTATGGCATGTTTTAAAAAATCCTAATACATTTAACATGTGTCAAATCTACCTATTGTAAATTTTATCAGTCAAGAAATGCCTCATCATAAAGGCAATTTTTAAGAAGGTTACTTGAAGACCCTACACTAGTTTAATGAGTTTTCATGCTTCATTTGGAATCTTGTACAAATTACCTTTCAAGGTTTATTATGCATTCCATTATCATAAATTTAATTATTTTTTTGACTTTACATGTGGAATTGTGACCCTTGAGCTCCACTTTCTTCTCTTTCCTCTCACACACTCTATAAATGCAACCCATTTTGGTTCTTGTATTCTAATCCACACCTAGTATGGTGAAACCCTTATGGTTTGATATTTTAATTTTCCTTTGAAATAAAGTTTCAATTTGGTTTTAAGTTCACAATATTTCTTATCTAAGTGTGTGAAGTGATGCATAAATAAGTGTCTAGTGATAAGTATCTATCCTTACCTTCTCTTTATCATTTCATGTTTGGTGCAAGTAGTTCTCACTCTAACATATCACATGAAGTGTATCTAGTTTGTTTGACTATATAAAAGTGTAAAATTAGTCTTTATGTCTAGAATTTGACCTCTTGTTCACTTACCTTGAGTATTACAATGCATATCACTTCCATGTTTGAAATACTAATGTTAGAGCAATTAAAGATTCTAAGCCTATTATTGTGAGTCATGTATCTTAGGGAAATTATATGATATTCTAGTGGAGATATTTATGGTGAATCACCTCATTATATTAAGTTATTTTCATGTCACTTCTATCCCTTTTCATCCAGTAAAATAGTTAGTGTTGGTGATAAGCATTCAAAGATCAATCTAGGGAGCTAACCCTTAAACCTAGAGGTCTACCTATACCATAGGCAACCCATAGGCCTAGATGTAATCCAATATCTCTCAAATATTAGAGTAGGATTGACCAAAAAAATATAGGGTGCAAAATTTGATGACAATATTTATGGCATGCCTGATGTGACCATTGTCTTGAATGCATCTTATCAAAGTGAATGCTCATCTTGAAAACATCACAAATGCATATGGTGTTCTAATCAATATTTGGTGAGTCTATTCAAGGTAATATATATGTTTATGCAATTGTTTTATTATTTCTTGTGTTCATACTTCATGGTCCTTACTAGGTCATCTATTCATATATGCATCAATCCTATAAACCCAATCCTTTAACCTGAAATTCCTCTTTATGTTCAACATCTTCAACCTATCTTGACCTTTTAAGAACAAGAGGAATTTACAAGCCAAGAAGATCAAGAGAGTGAATAGGAACCTAAGGAGAACATGGATAGGCAACATGCCTTCCCAGCCTTTAATAATAAAAATCCTATCCATATCAATGCATATGATGATATACCCCCTAATGCTACTAAGAGCATCCCACATTCAATGGTGAAAGTCATGTTACGCCTAGTGATCATATAAGAGAAATCTAAAACATATGAAGATTTCATAATGTTATTGAGGTTAACATTACCATTAGACTTCTTTCCATGTCCCTTAGAGGGGAAACACATAACTGGTATAGGACATTACTCTAAGGGTGTATCACAACTTGGGATGATTTTGGAGAGATGTTGACATCAAAGTTTGAAGACAAAAGTGATCACACATCATTAAATCACTAGCTTAATGTGCTTCAAAGATCCCCCAAGGAGATTATGAATGATTTTAATGAGAGATTACAAAGAACTTGGCATAGGTTACCTCCCCACCCATGAGACCACCTACAAGCTTTATATTTCCTACATAATTCTAAATAACTTGGCATAGGATACCTCTCTCCATGATACCACCTATAAGCTTTATCTTTCCTACATATCTAAGGGATATTAGAACTAACATAACCATAATATTGTAGTCCATGGGTGGTTACATGTTACCTAAAGTATATGCCCTTGCCATTAGAGCTGAGAATGGCCTAAGAAAAATTGGGGGATTTTCCTCTAAAAGTTTCTATGCCTTTGTTTCTTAATATGTCTATTGATACTCCAATTTTTTTCAAGTCTCAAGTGAAAATACCAAGTCTAAAACTACCCCTAAGAAGGTAAAAGATAAAATTTATTGGAAAGTAAGATATGAAGCCTTATAGGCTCAAAATAGGAAAGCAAATTTGTAGTATGGTTTTAATTAAAAATCTTACCCCTATCCTCAAAAAGGAAATAGGTTACCACCTTAGCAATATGGTCAAGGTAGAGGTCAAGGATAACTTAACTTTAGTAGGCCAGCCAATGCATACAATCCAACTTCCACCTCCAACATAAGACTAATGATATCGGTGCATAGTAATCTAGTATGAGGAGAAGGATGGAATCATGGAAAATTCATGGATGCCAATGAATTTGGGGATAAATATTTAGTATCCCAAGGAAGGGTTACTCCTTAGTTATAAACATAATATGGGAGTTTTATGAAATAAGATTTCAATGAAGGGTGTAGTAGCCAAATAGTGAGTTTGATTAACTTTATAGTAGAAGATATTTATGTTCTCAATCATAATTATTTAGTTGTAAACAATATTAGAGGTAAGATGAAGACCTTGTGATATTCCCATGGTGTTCATACAATTTTAAATATCCCTCCTATAAGGTAATAAGGCATGATTACATGTATTGTAGTGCCTAAAATTTTTGCACCTATCTCAAATAAGAATGTTGGAAGGGTGACTCAAAGTGTTCCAATGTATCAAGATCCAAAAAATTCCTTCCCTTCAAGGATATAATAAAAGTTAAATATTCCTTCTCTAAACATTGTTTATTCTTTGAAGAGTGTTAAGACTAGTCTCACTCTTTGGGATGTGGTTCACTTGCCCAGTCAAAAAGAGCTCCTTCAAGAGTAGTTGTATCAAATCCACCTCACTCCTCAACCATCAAGTCATGGTAATGTTTCCCTTACCATTGATCCTAATCATTGTGTGGAACCATTTTCTAAATCTAAGAAGCCTCCACCCTTCTACCTCACTCTCATTGTTGGAGACAAACTTATTCACAACTACATTGTAGATAGTGGAGCTAATACATCAGTTATGCCTAAGTTTTTAGTTGATTAGTTATGCTTCAAATATGAAATATATAGTAAAGGGGATATCAAACTTGATGAGACACCATATAAGTTAGTGGGACTTGTCAAGGGTTTGAAAGTTTTCCTTCATGACTTTCCATGTTTCCCTATCCTCCAAGATATTTAGTGGTTAAATTGCTCGTTCACTTTATTATTTACATCTCAAGGGATTTCATAGCCAAGATAGGAGGATACATCTCATCTAATTGGTCCTTCTTATAATTCAATAAAATCTATGGAGCAAATGTAACCATCGAAAATCAACCAATATATAATTTTCATATTGACTCCTATATAGAAGAAAGCTCTAATCTTAATTGCACAATCAACGATCAAGAGGACTATGTTGTGGATGATGGAGAATCCTCTAAGCTTAAGGTAGTATCTAAATTTTCCTACATGAATATGGTGTACACCCCTATGAACATGATCCATGCACTTACTTTGAACAAACTGATCTAGCCACATACATCATCTATGAGGGTGTATATGAGAAATCTGAGGTATGCATTGAACATTCTTTTCTAGAAGCTACTGAGGATATTTACCTTATTAATATGTATGATGATGATAGATTTCAAATCATGATAGATCAATATGTTGAAGAAAACAATGCCATTTTTCTTACACATGATGAAGGAGTCCATGAAGATGACATCCATGAAGAGGGAGATGACATATGGTAGAGTTTATATGCCATAAGTCAAGAGTTTGAGTAGTTGAGTAAGTCTACTTCTCCTCATAATAAGTTTTTATTTGATGATAAGGTTATTGATGAACCTAAAAATTAGGAAGGAGAGTGTCTTGTTAATCATGAGGATAAGTATCTATCTACTAACAAAAAATATATAGTCGTGAAGGAACCTAGTGAACCTATTGTCGAAAAGGTTATAACTATGGAGGAGTCTAATGAAAATGAGGCAAGATGTGTATTTTTGAGGAGTAGTCAACACCTCAACCTAAGATTGAATCACTTTTAGATGTGTTGAAGTAGAATGAAGGAAAGATTGATGCTTCCAAGCATCAAGTACATCTTGTCTTAGAAAAGAACAATGTTGAAGTAACATTGATAACTCCTAAGTTGTAGTTTGAGAAGTGCTAATAAGACATGGTAGAAGTAAATAAATATGTAGGCTCAAAAAAAAAAATTATAATGTAGTATGGAACATAATTTAAATATGTAAATAACACTCTTGTATACAAAAAAATACCTAAGCATAGTAAGTCTTTTGATCATCCACACAAGCAAGTGTTTGTTGATAAACATGCTTCACGTGATGGATTAATTTCATGGAGTAACAAGGATGCAAGAGGTACCATCTTTGATCTTGGTTGAAGAATGGTTAATTTTCCTTCACCTCAAGTGTTTGAGGTCTTATATATATTAGGATATGTGTGTTTTACTTATGTTATGTGTGTTTTTCCTAAGTGTCTTTGAAGACACAAGTGTGTTTCATTTGGTGTGTTATTTTCTATTGTTTAGTGTGGTTTTGTGTTATATTAGAGCAAATTTAGTGTCCATAATATGGTTATGTGACTCCATATCCTAATTAATAGGATTAGGCTACTAGTCTTTGGCATAGATTGCTTGTCACCCTTAGGAAATCACCAAATTATTGACTAATTTGACCACAAGTCAAATGAGGTCAACCCCCTATGTATTTAAATCTTGTCTTATGGTCTCATAGGGGATAAAATGTGTATCATGGTCCACATGATGCCATATAATGTGTCTTTATCCTTGATCATAGTAATTTTTAGTCCTTAGTGTCATTTTATGTCATATAAGGTCATTTTGAGTCATTTATGGGACTAGTATGATTTCCATAGGAGGAAAAATGTTCTAAAGACATATTAAACATCCCCCATGTTATAATATGTCAAAGGAACTATTATATAACTAAAAAATGTAGGTGAAATTATAGAACAAAATTAGTGGGAAAAGTGGTAGTTTTATGTGGTTTTGGGAAATTATATGGCTTATTCATTAGTTGTGTCACATGTGGATGTTTTAACAATGTCCCTTAAGGTCACATGAACTCACTTCCATTCTTGGGCATCCTTGAGAATCTTAAAAATGGAAAAAAAATTCCTATTTGTTCTATCGCTCTCTTTTGCTTGCAATAATGGTCAATTGGTTTCAGTCTAGTATGGGTTGGATCAAGAACCTTTGGTGGATAATAACACTCCTTGTCTACTATAAATACATGGAAATAGTTACAAGTTTGTTACACCATGATTTATGAAATATTTTTAAGAGTGTTAACTCCTATTTTCTGCTTATACATCCCCATGGTCTTCAATTTTCTCATATGTTTGGATTGTTATGTGCAATTCAAGTTGAGTACAGGTTCTGTAAGGGAATAAAATTTATTCTTACAAGTTTTTTAGTCTGGTTTCACATGTGGAGGTCAAATAATTGGCATAAAATATCTTAGTTTTCTAGGAGGACTCCATTAATAGTCTTTAGGTAATGTTTTGACTCTTGCAAAGCTTACCTCCCTATAGTGGCTTTAGAACAAATAGAGTGATTGTTTTACACATATAAAAGCATGTTTTTATCACACTTATTCTAAAGGTGTGGTCTAAGGAGTGTTCTATATTATTTGAAGAACATAGTTAGGTGGAATTGAGTCCTGACTAGTCATGTTGAAGAAAAAAAGAAGCTTTGAAGGTGATGTGAAGTATCAAAGGGTGAACAATTAGTTTTAACTATTTGAATAGTTTTAAGATTGGTCGCAAAACCAATTCACCATACACTACCTTAAACATTGAAATGGTACTTACAAACAACTCTATAAATGGCCTAAGTCCAATCAACAAAGGATAGGGGAATGTTAAAATATAAATGTTTGAGTTCATGTGAGACACCACTAAAGTTTAACATCATAGAGAACCAATAACCATGTCCATAGTCAATAAATTTACAAAAGAGATATGTTACCTTAACCTCTCTGAATCACTCGTTACTCATATACTTGACCTTATCATAGTGGAGTGTCTTGAGGGCTGGGCAATTCTAGTTGTTTCCACTGTGTAGCCCAGACCTAGGGAAAATGACTTGAAAACATAAAGTGGTTGATTTAATAAAGGAGAGTGGTTGTTGGATATCTTCCAACTTAGACATTTTTTACCTAAGAGACTCAATGAATATTTCATTGAAATGATTTAAAGCAACCAACTTGTAGTGGTAGGTGAGACTATGTTTTCAATGCATGAGAAGAGATTATATAGATGTGTAATGATACTAATGATACCATATCAGCCAAATAGGTTGATGTGAAATGTATTGGCATAAAACATCACCTATAGTAGCCTTTTATTTCCTAAATGGTTACCTACAGTCTACTATAGTAGATAGGCTAATCTATGTTAGTAGAGAGAGGTAGGTCTCTAGACATGAATGAGTTCAAAAAAGTATGAGATTATCTCAGAGACTCCAAAGAAATCATAAGAATGAGATACAATGTTCCAACATAGGAATATACGAATAGGAATTCCCTTTTCCTGAGTAACATAATTAGCCCAATACATGAACTAACCTAGGCAAATTTAAGGGATGTGAATTGATAAGGTTGGAATAAGTATAGATGAATTGATAATGATAAAAACACTCTCATACTGGTCAAAAAAAATTCACATGATGCTGAAATAAGGAAATATGGTAGGAACACTAATATATAGTCATAATTTTGAGGATTCTAAAAACCCTACATAGTCACTTGTCATACAAGTCTGTCTTGAAGTTTGTGAAGTTATGGATGATATAAAGGTGATCCAACACTAATATTTGGTTTAGGATGTCCTCATGACATAATATAAAACCTCATGACTACACTTTTAATAATAAAATAGGGGAGATTCCCTCTATTTTATCTCAGACAGAGGGCACTCCTAGCCAAGATGAAGACTATAGGTTGAGGACATGAAGACTGGGAGGGTAACATGAGTCTTGGGACACTTTTAAGTGTTTTATATAGTTTATTTGATAATGATAAAAGATGGATAATATCCATTTCTATAATAAGTATTTAGGGTGGTCATGGAAAAGTCAAGCACAGTTAGGCCTATTAGGCCTAAAACTAGACTTAATCCCTACAGGGGTCTAGTTTCATTTATATGACCATGTAAACTCTCCAATGAATTAGTTAACCTTTAGGAGAGAGTATAAGATGAATTATATCCCTTAGTTTGTAGAGGGAATCATATATGGGTAATTTTTGGCTTAAAATCACTTTAGGTGTACCCATAATGCACTCTAGGGTTTGATAGGCCAACTTCAATGTTCACAACTATACAAAGGGACTGCATGGTGACCCAAGGAGTTGGGGATGGTTTAAGGAGGTCCCAAAATTGTTTTTTTAAAATAAATTTTTAGGAAATTGAATGTCTGATTTTTATGAAATATTTATATGAATAAAAATAGTTCAAAAACATCATAAACCCTTGTCTAAGACCCAATGAAGTAAATATCACTTGCGATGCATTCAAGATGGGTATTTTGGAAGTAGTCTAAAATTGGGTTTTTTAGTAAGTTTTGATTGTTTTATAGGTAAAAATGAGATTTTAAGAATGATAATAATTAAATAGGTCAATTAGGACTTATCCTAACTCATTATATCCATATATATTATCAAAAAACATATAAACATCTCTACTACATTCATCACAAGCAGTCTTAGATAGAGACTGAAGATAACAAGTGACTACCTAGTGAGAAGATGAGAAGTCCAATTTGGGACATATTTAAGGTCTAACTCATGGATTGGAAGTCAAGGTAACTATATAAAATTTGCATAACACCTCTTCCACGTATTTATTTCAGAAAATGAAGGCCACTTTTGTGACAAATGTGAAGAAGGATTCCTAGAAAACCAATGAATGACTATAGATGGTGAATACAAGTGTCTAGAATATGGCTAGAAGTTAGGGACACATTTTATGACTATCATGTAATTTTTACAAACCTCATAAGATATTTTAAATTTTTTAACTCTCCCTAGTGTAATTTTAAGTAGTCAAGAGATGCCTCATCATGAAGGCAATTTTCAAGAGGGCCATTTGAAGACCCTATGTCAGTTTGAGGAGTTTTCATGATTCATATGGAAACTTGTCCAAGAAGACATTTCATGGAATATTTTACACTCAATTATAATAAAGTGTAACTATGTTTTATGCCTTAACATGTGGTATTTTGACCCTTGATATCCACTTTATTCTCTCTCCTCTCACACACACTATATAAATGCAAGCCATTTTTGCTATTGTATTCTAATCCACACCTAGTATGGTGAAGCCCTATTGGTTTTATATTATACTTTACCTTTGAAATAAATTTTCAATGTGGTTTTGAGTTTAAAATATTTATTGTCTATGTATGTGAAGTGATGCATAGTGATGAGTCTAGTGATAAGTATCTATCATTGCCTTCTCTTTATCCTTTCATGTTTGGTGCAAGTAGTTCTCACTCTAATAGGTTACATGAAGTGTAGCTAGTGTGTTTGACTATTTTCAAGTGTGAAATTAGCCTTTATATGTGAAATATAACCTTTGGTTCATAAACCTTGAGTAGTGTAATTCATATCACCTCCATGTTTGAAATACTAATGCTTGAGAAATTCAAGACTCTAAGACTAGTGTTGTGAGTCATGTTTCCTAGTAAAATTGTATGGTAGTCTAGTGGATATATTTATAGTGTATCACCTCATTATAATATGTTATTTTCATGTCACTTATATCCATTTTCATCCAGATAAATAATTAGTGTAGGTGATAAGCATTCAAGGATCAATCTAGGAATCTAGCCCTTAAAACTAGAGGTATACCTCTACCATAGGTAACCCATACACCTAAATTTATTACAATGTTTCAAAAATATTAGAGTAGGATTGAAAAACCAAATCTAGGATGATATATTTGGTGACAATGGGCACATCTTCCAACAATCATCATTATTCTATAACATGACCCTAGGGAGGAATACTCACTTTGATTGTGTTAGATGATTCTTGCTTCTAACATCTCATTACCATGTTTTTGATTTCATTATTATAGGAATAGGGATACTTGTAGGGTTTGGTGTTGGGTGGTGTACTTCCTCAAATAACCCTGATGTCATTATAATGTGCACAGCTTGGAGGATGTCCTTTTGGAATGTCACTAAAATCAATAAAATGGTCATCCAGCACCTTTTGTAAATCAAGATGTGTAGATTCCTTGGTTAGTTGAACCTATATGGAAAATTAGTGTAACACAAATATTTCTACATGTTTTCTGATAATCTTCATCAATTGATTGTAACTAACCAGTCGTGGAGATTTATATTGTAATCCACACAGTTTAAAGGTTCTATCTTCAAAATAGAACCTCATGAATAGTTCTTGGAAATTCATCTCAATAGTGCCCAAAGTAGTGAGCCACTACACTTAAAAAATAATGTCAACTCCTCCCATAAGAATAGTAAACATAGGGTAATCTATCAAGTTGTCTCCCATATCAATCTTAATGATATGGTATTTTCTAAAATAGTTTATTGTACCATCATCTGCAATTTAGAGTTGGGTAAATGAAATAGTTCAAATGAGTATCCAGCTTACTACTGATGATGTTATGTGTAATCCTAGAGTCAATTAACATAGTAAACTTCTATTTATTTAGGAAATCCACCATCTTAAGAGTTTGAACAATAATAATGCCTAAAAGTGTATGATAATAAATAGTAGGTTGAGAATCTTCATATTCATCGTCAAGACATTCCAAACCTACTCTTGAAGCCTCATCATGTTATTCCTCATCATTGGTGCATTTAATGTAAAAAACATTCTTTTCATTGCATTGATGTCCTTTGATCCATTTGATATCACATCCAAAATACAAACATTTTCACACTTTTATTCAACTTGTTGAGGTGTCAATCTAGTAAGCTACGTAAATGATGGTGATGGGAAGGTACATTCATGCACATTATTGAAAGGTCTTCAATTGATAATATTTTTCCTTAGAAAAACATGCCCTTAGTATGGATTCATATACATTACTAGGATGAAACATGTGAACCTCTAATTGGATGGTATATTTAAGGGCACCCAAAAATAGGTCAATCATATTTTCTTCAATAATGTCTATCACATATAAGGAGAGATTTTGAAATTGATGAATATAATCTTTACTATCCTAGTTTGGAATAACATGGGTAGGGCTAAAGTATTTTTATAAGACATTGTTATGATAATGGAACCACATATCTTCAAAAAATATAGACCAGGGAATTAATAGACACTTCTTTTTCTTTTGAGTACACAACCCATGATCCCAAATAAACTGCTTAGGTTCCAAATATAGATAATCCATGACCACATTTTATGAATAGGAAGTATGATGTAGATCAAATAAATTTTTAATTTGAGTAATCCATGTGAGTGGATCATTACCATTAAACATGCATAGGTCTACTTTTAGCAATAATGGCTTCATACCATTCTTGACTTTGTGATTTTTTGGAGGAGAAAAAGCAAAAAAAAGTGGTGGAGGGTTATTTTACAATTACTAAGTTCAATATATGGCCAATTACTTAGTGATCTATTGAATTTGATCTTGAAAGTTATTTAGGTCCCCTCTCAACCCTGTTAGGTCCCCATTAACTGCATCAAGATCATATTTTTACACCATGCCATGCAACTATGACTTAAGTTGTTGAACTACCTCTGAAATACTTGGATAATAAGTTTCTAACTCCATGTCATCTTTATGAGTAATTTTAGGCATTTCATTCCCTTTACCATGGCCATGAGTGTTAGTCCCTACCATGCACAAACCCTAAGAGGGTTGTAAACAAAAAAAATATATCAAAATATGATACTATTGTGATCACCTCACAAAAAAAATCTAACGAATACTAATGTGAACAAGGGTGAAAATGTTTGGACCAAAAAATTGTACTGGTAGAATATAACATTGTGATCATTTCATAGAGATGAATCCAATGATTGATAATTTTCACAAGGTAAAAAAATTCCAACCTTATTTTTTTCTCAAAAAATGTTTTTTGTTAAAAAACCTCATGAACAAAATAAAATGATGAAAAAATTCAATTCCTCTCAGATCATAACTTATGTTTTTTCAACCTTCTATTGCTCAAGATGCTATCCCCCCAAAAACAATTTCATCATAGAAACTTTTCCCAAATTAAAGATATGATACCCTTGTAATGGAATTACTTATATGGTTCATAATAATATAATTATATATTATAAAATTAAGAGTAGAATAAATAGATCCACATTAAAAATTGTCAAAATAACATAATACTTGAATATTATGACTGAGCCACTTCGAGGGGTAACCTTCACAATAATGTAATAAGAACACAATTCAAAATATGATGATAAAATAATAACCACTACCTCCTATATACTCTACTTATCCAAGGTTATTACATACGTTGATCATACTAAGAACATAGAGAAATGCAATAAGATAATATGAAGGTGTGCAAGCTAGAAGTCAGACACATATCCCTATATGAACTATAGGTTAAGGGCATAGCATAGAAAGGAAACTTATTAAAAATATACATTTAAAATTCAACATTACAAGTTATCATACCTTAGTGAGTTATTATGTAGATGAAATTGAAACAATACTCCTTATATCTATTCTCACCCATATAGATGGAGGAATATCCACTATGGTCATCAACTTAAAAAATATTATTATTTTATCATATCTATATAAATAAATAGATGAACATGAAGTAAAATGTTAATTAAAAACTTCATCAATTTATGTATACTTTTCCCAAGTAAGAATAATATATGTATTACTAGATGGCCCACGATCTAGTTGTGACAAGGATGAAACCATCTACTCTTAACATAAAAAATTACATATATAATATTAAATTGTCTATGTAAATTAATTGTTACCTATTAATTATAGATAGTTTTAAAATTTGACATGTCTAATATTATTAATATTTATTCTTCTTTTTCAATATGTCAAATATATGAGATACTTACATAGGTGAAGTAAAGGTATTGACACCAAATGTATGTGATAACAAATTATTAGTCATAGTAATAGAATTTATCCCCTAGAATCACCACCATCCTCCTATGAATTTTGAATGCATATAGAACTATATGATGTGTAATGGTATGGTTGGGCATCATTACTTGATGGAGCATCCCATGTCCATGCTATCAAACATTAGTGTGGAAAATCTTACTTGTATGTAGAATGAGGGTGTTATTAAGTTCATTAATCACATGAAAATTTTAAATATATAAAAACTCCTTAAATATAGAGGGGGATGGATTAGGTTGATTTGGTCTTTATATATTGACTCTAATAGGCTGATTAGGCACACAATATGCACCCCATCTATCCTTCATGCATAATTTACATTTACCCTAAAACTCTAAGTAGTTAAAATAATTAGGAATTTTAGTGAGGATAAACTCACAATATAACTTCCTCAAAAAATAAAAAGTAAACCTCATGGTTTTTACAAGGTGGGTAATCAAATACCATCCACCATCAGTCCCAAAATTATTCTCTTATCAAAATTATTTGCACCAGTAGATTGGGAGTCATTTGCATGATAAGAGAGGTGGCGCATTGGTTGATATATAAATTTAAATATTGCATAAAATTTCCCTATTAGTATTTTTTTATCTCTCACACCAACCTATGATATTTTTTTACCATAGTAGGACCTACATCTCTCTATATAAGATACCCATGTATCAATTTGACCCATTATCAAGTCAACTTGGCTTACTAATAAATCTAATGTATTTTCCAAAGAAATATAGTGGCTATTGGTCAAACATGAGTCCTTCATTCTCTTAATTATCACTTTAATATTAATTTTATTTTCTAATATATGTGTTTCCATATCCTCCTCACTACCTAGGGGGTCTTGTGAAATTATAGGAGGGTCAGGAGGGTTAGGAGGGTTTTGTGGATTATTTTATTCTACCTCAATTCCTACAATTTTTCTTGCACTTGAACTAGTTTTATAGGCTGTATAAACTGAAAAATATATAGTTTTAATAAAATATAATGCAAATTTCAAAAAATAATAAATTTGGTGCTAATTGGTAGGAAACTAATTTACTTACCTCCCCTCTGACATGGTATTTTTGATCTTATCACTAAAAAATATTTTCAAGAGAGTTACAAAGAATTTTAAAAGCTAATTGATAAATAATGGGCAATTGTCTCATCTTGGATCGAATTTAAGAATGGTGTGTAGATGAACTTTGAAAAAATAATGACAAATTGAGTGAGTTGAATGAGAGTTTTTTAAAAACTATTTTTATAAAAATGTTTACATGTTTTAGGCTTGGTGTTTACAAAGCCTAACAAAAATAAATGCATATGCATTTGTAGTTAATTGATGAAAATGTTCGCAAATTATCCCATCATCTTCTTACACTTACCCTCATGGTGAGCGTAAGTAGTGTTGAAGTACTAGGGAATGGCAAGGCCATAAAACTATGAAAATTATGAAATGTTTCAAGGTGAACTGGATGGTGATGGTGATGGGTGATGACAAGGTATGTTTTTTTAAATATCCTGTACAATGTGACTATGTATTCAATTTTGGTTATCTTAGGAGTGCATTATATTAATTTCATTTATTTTTACGTATTTTTTATAGATGCATGTTATGTGTTTCTTTGTAAAGACATTTTTTATTTGTGTAACATTATTTTTGATGACATATAATAGAACTAAAATTTTAATGGGAAGGAAGAAACTGTATTTGATGATTTGAAATTTGTCTTCAAAGTATAATCAATAATTTACTAATATACATAAATATAATATTTATATAATATTCTATGCATCATAATTTTCTTACCTATTTTGACCTACTAATTGTGTTACTAATTACATTTAATGCTCCACTAATTAATTCCTCTTGTCACTATTCCTATTAATAGATCCCATTTAACCCCTCCTAGTCAATTATCAAAGTCCCCTCTCCATATTTCATATCCCACCTATTATTAATCCCGTCATTAAATAAATTATTAACATCCCATTTATCTAACAATCCCCATTAAACACACTTGTGAATTTTAAATTCCTAAAAACCTATCTACTTATCTCCTAGGTTCTCCTACATGCCTAATGCCTAATATCCACCACCCTTATCCTTTTCTAGAGAGTTCTCTCTCTAGATAATTCTAAGGAATTTTAAATTATTTATAATTACCTCCTTCCTCTCTAATTTTTTCTTCTCTAGAGGATTCCTATGAATTTCTAATTCATTGGAAAATCATTCTCCTTCCTCTATTTACATCAATGACTCCTTCCATTCCAAAACATGAGTGGAATGTGCATGAAATATGTTAACCTAAATCCATCATATAATTTGATAAATCCCTTAACCTTCCAATGCTCCATTGTCCATGAGTAATTTTTCAAGCTTAAATTAGGTAATCATAATATCTGAGTCTATTATAATAATCTAACATATATGATCTTTAGTATTTATTTAATCTTGATTGGGAACACTTGGATTTAGATTAGAATGTTATTTTAAATGTTCATTTTATTGAATTTTGATCTAATGGTTTCAAATTTTGAGTAGATTTGTGTTTTCAATAAATTTTGATATAATTTTTATATCTAAATTCCATTGCTCAAAATTTCCATCTCACAAATATATTATATTTTTTATAATATTATATACTCTATAATATTTACTAATATAATAATTATATATAATATGTGATATAAATATTATATTAATAATACACTGAATATTATATTAGTTATTCTATTATATATTATAAAACTATCTGGGTAGTATATAATAATATCTTAAGGTGAGTTGTGTAGTGATGGTGAGGGGAAATGATAGGTTATTTTAGGTGATGGACTCAAGGAAGCCTAGATAGATACATGTGAAAATTTGAGTGTAATTTCACATTTGTTAATGCAATATTTAGAATCTACCAAGCTTAGGTGGCACTATAAGTTTGATAAAGAACAACATTGGAAAATGATAATTTTACAAGCTTATTATGATGGCCTACATGCCTTTAGGAACTATAGAATCAACATATTTTTGTGTCTATGTGTGTTTAATTTTATTTCTTTATATTATATGTTTTCCTATGTATAATAAAATTATATTATTATGCAATTATATATATAGACACACACACATACATGTATACATATATATAATTATAATATATAATATATGATATATAATGATGTAATAATAATATAAATATAGAATATTTTCATATAGTTTTAAAATTTATATTATTGTTAAATTGTTGTATATATATAATATAATTATTTTAAATAAAATATTATATATTATATATTATATATTAATATCCTTTACCCTGGCCCTGCACAATACACTCAATTTTTTTTTTGATTGATATCAATCCTATTGTCATAGATGTAGTTAGGAAAAGCATACATGATGGTTACCACTGATAATTCACCTACTCAAGAGATGGGATCCATACCATACTTTACCTATTAACATATACAAAGGCATAATCATGGTTTTGTAAAGTGAAAGAGCATAAATATCTTAGTACCCAAAATCCAATATGTCACACTCTATACATCTTGTTAAATCAATTATTTGGATACAATCATCTTGAGGGAATAGGTTAAATATTTTGACCCCTGATAAATCTCATTTACAAATAACTTATATGTATTTATTGACCCTTGACACTTTACTAATCCCAAAGGGCCCAATTAACCTTTCAATACTTTAAACTTTATCTCTTTATTAGTGAGAAGGGACTACTTGAATTTAACATACAATTAAACTCTCACATGCAAGCCAATCATAAGCTACCAATTCCCTTTTCATGGTGACTTTGAGAAATGGTGAAATGGTGGAGAATGGTAAGGCCATACAAAATATGAAAGAGATGAAATATTTCAAGTTGAATGGGGTGGTGGTGAGGGTTGATGACATGATACATTTTTTTTGATAGATTGTGTTATGTGACTATATATTCAATTGTGTCTATGTAAGGATTATGTTATATTCATTCAATTTATTTGTATATAGTTTATATAGATGAATTCTATGTGTTTATTTTTAATTACATTTTTTTTTGTGTAATTTTTTTTTATGGCCTATAATTTAGTTTGAAGTAGTGGGAAGGAAGTGGTAATATTTGATGATAAAAAAATGCGTATTCAAAATATAGTCAAGGATTTAATAATATGTATATATATAATATATTATACCTTTTTATAATATTATGTAATCAATAATATTTTAATAGTATAATATATTACATATAATATGTGATAAAAATATTATATTAGTAAAAATAAATATATTATAACATTTATTTTCTTAGATATTATAAAGTTATCAATGTCACATGATTTAATAGATATCTAATATCATTTTTATAATACTAATTAAAATAATCTATATGTAACATAAAAATATATTAGGTTTTGTTGTATAGTGATGGTGACAGTCATCATGATGTGGATCTTCCCACAACTCTTACTTTCTCAATAATTCACTCAAGACTTCTCTCTCAAATTCAAAAAAATTTCTCTTGAATCTTGACACAAAATTCTCAATAAAAGCATTCACATTTATCACAAAGGAAAATCTCAAGGTTTTCAAAATATAATATCTATAAACATACTCATTAATTATCACAAAATTACAACACAGAAGATATGCCAACATTGCATGCCACTAACAAACTTATCAAGCTTTCTCCCGACCCAAAATTCTAACTTGGTCTCAACACCAAGGAGGCTACCCAAGCTTTCACTGAAAGCTTATAAATTCTCTCACATTTCAAGACCTATTTAATGCAAGTAATAATACATCCTTATATAGGAATTTCATGAAGGAAACAAACAAAAATAAGCATAATTTCACCCACCTCCACTAAGATGGAGTGGGAATAATTTCACCTACCTCCACTAAGATGGAGTGGGAATCAAGAAGTCTCCACTTAATAAAAAATTTCCATTCTCATGTAAAGAATTTTTTTTGACTTGTCTTCACATTAAAAGAATCCACATCACCTTCCTATATCATCTTATACCACATGCCTTGTCACTTGACATGTCACCATATCATTCTCCTTTGGTTAAAAACAAATCAGCTCCTACAAGTTGCTTCTGATGAAAACTCTACCAGTTATCCTTGTCCATGTTTTTAAACTCCAACTCTATGATAAAAGTATTATCTTCTAGTGATAATCCTTCCCATTGTACCAAATACTTATCATAGCTTTCATGCCTTGTGTCCACAATGTTCATCTCTAGAATTTGTATTATCTTCTCCTTCTTCTTTGGCATCTGATGTTGCCAATTGATCTCTTCTTCATCCTCTCCATCTAATTCTCCATGTAAATCATACAAATATAAAACATTAAAAATTGGATAAATATCAAATTCTTATGGAAAACTTGCCTCATAGGCATTGCCACTGATCTTATTCATAATCTTGTAAGGCCCAATCTTCTTATATTTCATCTTGTTGTAGGTTCCTATATAAAATCTCTCTTTTATTAAATATACCATCACTATATCTCCTTCTACAAAAGACTTTTATATCCTCTTAGCATCAGAAAAAATCTAATATTTTTCATTACTCATCTGTAAACTCTTTCTTACCTCTACTTGTGATTATTGTATATGCTCGACAAAAGTCTCAACATCATCACTTACTATTTCGATAATGGGTAATTATACCAAGTCTAAAACTCCCAATGTACTTTTACTGTAAACCACCGAAAATGGTGATTTTCCTATTGATCAATTTATTGAATTGTTGTATGCAAATTCAGATTATGGTAAAGCCAAGTCCCACTGCTTAGGTTTTTCTCCAACAATGCTCCTCAACAAATTTCACAAGCTTATGTTGACAAACTCTGTCTATCCATCTATTTGTGGATGATATACACTATTGAACTAAAACTTAGTATCCAACTTCTTCCACAGGGTTCTCCAAAAATGACTTAGAAATTTAGTATCCCTATTTGAAGTGATGGACTTAGGAATACCATTCAATCTCACATCTCTAAAAAATAATTTTGTAACTCTAGTGGCATCACTAGTTTTCTTATATGAAATGAAATAAACCATTTTTAAAAATTTATTTACAATAACAAAAATTGAATCATTACCTCCTTGTGGGTTTGGTAACCCCAACAAAAAATCCATGCTCAAATCTACCAATGGTTCACTTGGAACTCGTAATGGCATGTACAATCTTATATTCTATGCACGTCCCATATCCACTCGACATATTCTACATCTTGAAACATATCTTTCCACATCTCTTTTCATCTTTGGCCAACATTACTTCTCTTCCACCAAATATATTATCTTAGATTTGCCAAAATGACTAGCTAGACCTCCACTATGCAACTCTCTTAAAATGTTGTCTCTCAAAGAAACAATTAGAATGAACAACTGTCTCCCTTTGAAGATGTAACCATTTTTAATAAGGTACTAAATATGAATATAACTTGCATCTTTGGTTAATGAATTCCTAAATTGCACAAATATCTTGCCAAAATCTAGATTAGTATCATACAATTTCTTAATAAACTCAAACCCAAATACTCTCCTTACCAAAGTAGTTATCAACCCAAATCTTCTACTTAAAGCATCTTCCACTTGATTCTACTTTCTTGATTTACATTTCAACACAAAATTATACCCCTACAAGAAATATACCCATTTGACATGTTTACTACTTAACTTATTTTAGGTATTCACATACTTCAAAGTCACATGGTCAGTGTACAAAATAAACTCCTTAGAAACTAAGCAATGCCTCCAATGTCCTAATGCTTGAACAATTGCATAAAAATCAACATCATAGGTAGAATATTTATTTCTTGGCTCATTTAATTTATCACTGAAATATGCTATGGGATTTCCTTCTTAGCTTAACACTACTCCAATGCCCACATGTGAGGCATCACAATCCACTTAAAACACTTTGTCAAAATCAGGTAAGGCCAAAATTTTCTTTTTTGTAATATTTATTTTCAACAAATCAAAACATGGTGTTGCTTCTCTTGTCCACATAAATTCTCTTCCTTTTATGCAATCCATTATTGGTGTAACAAGACTACTAAAATTATTAATGAATTTTTTATAAAAATTTGACAAACCATGAAAACTTCTTGCCTCTGTGATGCTCTT
The DNA here is from genome assembly GCA_037957365.1 of Torreya grandis. Taxonomy (NCBI): domain Eukaryota; kingdom Viridiplantae; phylum Streptophyta; class Pinopsida; order Cupressales; family Taxaceae; genus Torreya; species Torreya grandis. Next base: position 735,383 of record JARHVA010006972.1, on the reverse strand, counting down.
AGGAATAGTCCAATCATGAATTTTCTTCACCTTTTCTTCATCCATCTTAACACCATTTACTAAAATTACAAATCCTAAAAATACCAAACTTTCTTGCATAAACCTATACTTCTTCAAATTCACATAGAGTTTCTCCCTTCTCAACAATTCTAATACTATTCTCAAATGATCCAAATGCTCCTCTTTAGCTTTATTGAATATCAAAATGTCATAAAAATAAACCACCACAAACTTACCAATGTAATCCCGTATCACTATGTTCATTACTCTCATGAATGTGATAGGTGCATTAAACAACCTGAATGGCATCACTAACCATTCATATAGTCCATCTTTAGTGTTGAATTCTATCTTCCATTCATCTCCTTCACAAATTTAGATCTGGTAGTAGCCACTCCTTAGATCAATCTTTGTAAAATACTTTGATCCTATAAGAACATCCATTATGTCATATAAACAAGGTATAATAAATCTATACCAAATAGTGATCTTGTTGATAGCTCTACTATCCACACACATTCTCCATCCTCCATCCTTATTTGGAGTCAAAAGTACTAGTGTTGAACATGGACTCATTCTCTCCCTTATTATGCCCTTTCTTAACAACTCAGTAACTTGCTTGTTATGTTTTTCATGCTCTACTAGGCTCATTCTATATGTTGCTTGATTGGGTAGAGATGATCTTGGGATCAAATCAATGTGATGTTGGATGTCCCTCTTTGGTGGTAAACCATTTAGTATCTCATCAATAATGACATCTGTATATGATTTCAAAACTTCTATTACTTCTTCTAGAATCTACATCACATCTCCACCTTCATTCCTTGCAATTAGTGGATAACTATATCTAGAAACTTTCATGTCATCAAAAAGTTCTTTAGTGGGTAACAAATTTTACTCTTTTATCTCTTCTTTAAGAGGCAACAATATCACCTCTGTACCATCTTTATGAAATGTGTAAGTGTTCTTTTCTCCATCATGGATGACCTTCCTATGAAATTTCCATGGCCATCCTAGCAAAACATGGCATGTATCCATGGGCAAAACATCACACCACAACTCGTCCTTATAGCTCTTTCCTATGGAAAACTTTACTAAATATCTCTTATCAATCATAACTTCATTAATTTTATTAAACCATGAAATTTTATAAGGACTAGGATGCTTCTCACAATACAATCCTAATTTCTCTACCATTTATTTCAAAACCATGTTCTCATAGCTACCTCTATCAACGATTACCTTGGATACCTTACCACTTGAATTGCATCTTGTTTGGAAAATATTTTTCCTCAACCATGCATCACCTCCTTTGTTTTTCCCCTATTCTTGACTTGGATTTATCATGGTTCTCCTCATCATAAGGTTTTTTCCCACATCTGCTACTACAACTTTAGTAGCTTTATCTTCAGTCTCAGCTTCAACCAATCTCACCTTTGGATGATACTCTTGTCTTCTTTCATGTCTTTGAAGGCACTAATTTGCTTTATGTCCTTCTTCCCCACATATGTAACAAATAATGGCTCTAGGTTGGTTAGGAAACCAACTTATTGTACCTCCATATCCACATCCTCTTTAGAATCCTCTTCATAATTGATGATATTGGAAGCCTTTTCTATCATCTCCTCTCCTCTCTTTTCCATAGCTTGTGATGATTCTCCTCTTTGGAATCCACCTCTAGTGGTATTAAAACCACCTCTTCTAAATTATCCTCTTCTTGGACCAAATGTGTTTCTAGAAGCAAATCTATTTTTCTTCTCTTTAGATTTTAAGGCTACTTGATAAGCCTCTTCCATACTCATTACTCTATGCATTCTAATTTCATCTTGAATGGAAAATTTTAAACCATTCTCATACCTTGCAACCATTTTCTCATTTGTTTCTTCATGCTCCACTCTTATGGAAAGCTATTAGAAATAATCTATGTACTCTTGTACACTCTTTTCCATCTATTTCAAATTTTGAAGTCTCTAGTACAGAGATTGAGAGTAGTCCAATGGAAGGAACTTCTCCCTAAGCTTCTTCTCCATCTTGCTCTAAGTGATAATTTTTGCATTGTTCTTTCTTTGCCTCTCCTTCCACAAAAAATTCCACCAGATCATGGCATGAAATTTCAAATTGGTACATGAAAATTTCACCTTCTTCTATTTAGACATAGTTATCCATTAAAAGAACTTCTCCATGATATTGAGCCAATCAATTAGATCCTCTAGTTAGAAACTTCCCCCATAATCATGAACATCAACCTTATCACCATCATTTCTCCCCTCCAAAGATCTAACCATTATTTATTCAAATTAAAGTGGTTCTTATCTTGGTATCATTTCTTCTTCATGATATTCATCATGAATTATTGCTCCTTTTGTGTCTTCATCATGGTGCCTTCTTCCCATGTTATTAAACATGGTGACTAGGTGTTTCATCTCTCTCCTCAGCTATTTTAAAGCTTAGTTTATTTGAACCAATCCTCCTATTTCTTGCCTTCTTTCCATACCTAAAAATAAAATTTAAATTGGAAAACAAAAATCCTCTCCTCCCTAGGATTCTCTGTACTCTGATACCACTTAATGTGGATCTTCCCACAACTCTTACTTTCTCAATAATTAACTCAAGACTTCTCTCTCAAATTCCAAAAAAATTATCTTGAATCTTGACACAAAATTCTTAATCAAAGCATTCAAATTTATCACAAAGGAAACTCTCAAGGTTTTTATCATATAATCTCTACAACAATACTCATTAATTCTCAAAAAACTACAACACAAAAGCTATGCCGAAATCACATGCCATTAACAAGATTATCAAGCTTTCTCCCAAACCAAAATTCTAACTTGGTATCAACACCAAGGAGGCTACCCAATCTTTCACTCAGAGCTTATAAATTCTCTCACACTTCAAGTATTGTATATAACAAGCAAGAATAAATCCTTATATAGGAAATTCATGAAACAAACTTCTAAAAAAAAGCATAATTTCACCCACCTCCACTAAGATGGAGTGGGAAAAAAAGAAGCATAATTTCACCCACCTCCACTAAGATGGAGTGGGATAAAAATAATCATAATTTCATCCACCTCAACTAAGATGGAGTGGGAATAATTTCACCTACCTCCACTAAGATGGAGTGGGAATCAAGAAGTCTTGACTTAAGAAAAAATCACCATTCTCATGTAAAGACATTTTTTTACTTATCATCACATTAAAAGAATCCACATGACCTTCCTGCATCATCTTACATCACTTGCCTTGTCACTTTACATGTCACTACATCACATCAATAGGTTATTTCTAAAGATTCACTCAAAGAATCCCAAAAAGATACATGTGAAAAGTTTAGTGACATCACATTTGTTGACCCAATATGTAAATTATACCAAACTTAGGTGATATGGTAACTTTGATAAATAAGACCATCTAAAAAAGTATAATTTTACAAGTAAGCTATGACACCCTACATGCGTTTACGAACTTTAGAATCAACATAGTATTAGGAGTCACCAATAATGAAGTACATTCCATAGCCATCAATTAGGTATCAAAAAATGGGTGGGTTAATGACAACATAAGTCCCTTATATCTTTCTATCAATATCAAATAAATTGTTATTGATAATGAGGTTTTAAGAATGGAAGGAAATGCATAATATCAGATGTATATTATTCAAAGGCATTACAAAATATTAGGGATTCACAATAGTCATGGTATAGGATATTTTTACAAGCCATCAAAGGTAACATATATAGAGAATTAAAGGAGGGGAGAGAGAAAATGGCATAGAAGAAATCCATTGATAAGTTTCATGCTTCAAAAACTAGTTGCACATAATAAGAAGGTATAAAAAAGTTGACAAAAATCTTATTATGTGTACATTTGGATAGCCATGTGTGTTTCAAAGGACTTATTATAGGGATAAGGGACATTTTTATAGGTCTCTTTGTCCTTTGGTCTATCATATATACCTCAAAGGAAATCATAACTTACTATTTCAACCTTTTAGGTGGCCATGTCACTTTCTTACTAGCCCATTCAAAATTGTCTTCTTGACATAGACCTATAGAATCAATTTCATGCATGACTAAGACTATTTAGGTTATAAATCATCCCAATTCACCTTCCATGATTATTTCCATTTATTTATCTATCTTTACACCTAAATTTTACCTTTAAAACCTACAAAAATAAGGCATTTATTGTATCCATGTAGGTGGTTGTACAAACAAGTTACATGGTTAGAGGCCTATCTAAGTGTAGAATTTTATTTAGATGTTTCTAAGATCAATTAAATGTATTTGGATGAATTTATACCACATTATTTTCCATCATATTCTTATCATGGTTTTATGAGGGTTTTATGTATGCATATGTTGTTAACGATAGTTCATAAAGGATACCCCCTTAATCTATGAACCAATTTCACTAAATGTGAGTGCACAAGGTTCCCCAACCTTCCCTTTGATATCATGGTTCCATGAAACTTATCCATATAATTTCATGAAAATTTATAAGGCTCTTGGGTGGCTAGTAGGCATTATGTGCACCTTAAGGAGAGTTTTAGGCCAAAATGACCAATTAGGAGTCTTCCTTTGAAAACCAATACCTCAAACACATCCATCAATATCTTCAAAATATCTTGAAGTTGGCTTCAATTCTCCTTTAATTCCCTCTCATCATCTAGGCTAGGTTTCCAAAAGATGGGTTTGAGAATAGTATTAAGTGTAAAGACCTAACTATTATGTTTTATACATTTTCACACTAATGGAGATTTCCTCAGTAATTTTTCACCTCTATGAGTATGAGAACCACTCTTTATTCCATTTGAATCCCTTTTTCCCACTATTCACAATCATCCACAAAACATGAAGATAATTTTGTAGTCCCCTGTTTACATTTTGGGACTCTTATAGATGACCATGACCACTTGAGTAGTTACATTCCACTTATCCACCTACTCACTAATGTGTTTAAAACCATTTGAATACCTAGATGGATTAATCACTACCTTATCAACCTTGAATTCTTCTTTTTATGTAAGGTTTTCACCTTATTGGTCAAATGTGTGGATCTATAGGTCTGCAGACTTTTAGGTATAAACTTACATTTAATTAGGTCATGAATGGAAAGATTATGAGTTTCTTATATTATGTAATCATTTCATATTCATATTGGAATTGTTGACGAGATCACCAATCTTCCTAACACATAAAAATTCCCTGAAGCATTTATATATGCTTTTATAGTCTTGATGAGTTCTCCTAACTATGTTTTGTGTTTTATGGACCCTATGAGATTATTATAAACCTTTTAATGGTATGTTCACTATAATATATCTCTTGGTATGATTTTTAATATCTCCTTAAGGTCCTAACAATCCATTTAGTCTTCTCATTTAAATACCCTTTTGGAATCAATCTATTTATGAAGTTTATATAGGGAGCTATAGGTTTTTTTCTCATTATATAATCTCTATGTAAGCTTTGATAACACCCTAGATACATTGGGAAACCTCACTCAACTTTCCATGCTTCTCATCCAATTTAATTATTCAATACATTATGAGATTGATCTTAGGCCTAAGGTGTGTAAAATGAGAATCATAAGCCTACCTAAGCTTTATATGCTTTCCCTATGGATTGTCCCTTTATGAGGTAATATAATTATTCAAATATGTTAAGTTAATATCTATCCATGTCTTATCACTTTTTCACCTACTTAGTATGGGATGAGAACCCTTTTAAAACTTGGTTGATTTCTCTTAGGCCTGAGTAGGTTCCTTTATGTGATTTTATAAGAATTTGTGAGGTTTATTAAGAGAAGAAGTTTTAAAAATATTTTCATGTCATGTCAAAGATTTACTCATAACGCATTATGGTTTTGACTATGCAATACTGACTTAGAAAATAACTTTTCTTTTAACTAATCACACATAGTCCTTCATTAGGTATAGTAGGTCTATGACTGGTTGTATGTACCTATGTGACCTTGAGGTCCTTGATCAAGCCTATACCATGTTTGAAGGTTATTAAACACTATTCCACATATTATATTTAACCTAACTCACTTGGAGGGATGTCTACATTGTGCACTTCTTCAAGAGCTGTGACATCACTTGTTTTTTAATTTTACATAGTACATGTCTATGGATATCATAATAAATCAACTAATATTTCTTTCACCCTCAATAATATAATGATTCCTCTATCTCATCTACTACATAATCAAGGTGTTTATGAGGTAATTATATTTCTTATTTCTTGGAAACTTCAAGAAAACAATAAACCATATGAAGTCTTGATTTCACTATGAGATACACTCCTTAAGGTGATTTAAAATGAGATCAAGATTTGGAAGAGATCCTAGAGTCCTTTGGTAAGAACATAAACCTATTTAATTCATCATGCAAGGATTATATCTTCATTGGTGGGTCATTTCATTTGAAAATCCATATGTAGACCTATCAATGAGTACATATTATCTATTTGAACAAACTTAATGTCACTTGTGGCTACCAATAACTCATTTGATGGCCTTGTCTGAGTTAAAGACCAGTCATAGAACTTCATACATTGAAAATGGGTCATACATATGTAGGAAGGAAACATGCAATTGGTTATATCGTTGACACACCCCAAAACCATCAAAAACCATGAAGATGATACCTTTTTGAGACCTACAACCTGTCGCTCATGGATATTTCTTAATCTTTGATTTCTCACATGTGAAAAATTGGTGGAGAAAGGTGTGATAAGTCTATTATATGTTTGAGAGGCATATGTAATCTTTAATTTGACATATTGATCACACTTTCACTCAAAATACCCAAATCTAAGCCTTTGGGTTTTTGATTCCTTAACTTGTTAGTGATGATTAATACAACTAAACCCCTAAATCCCTAAAATATATTCATGAATTTGAAGCCCATTATGGGTCCCTTCTATGCCTAGGAGCATTTTTCCCAACTCATTTAAATGTTCATGAACCAACATAAGATTATGGCCTTCTCATGCTTGTGAAGATATCGAATGAGCTTCTAACTTAATTTTTGCATTTTCTCACTTTAATAAACATATGTAAGATTTTTATTCATGAGAATAACTTGAGGAAGGTGATGAGACACCCTTTGATGCATTTACACTTGAATATTAACCCTTAATGTCCATACACGTGGATAAAACTACTCTTTATAGAGTGATTCACCCTCTTTTATACATTGAACTATAAGGTTTCATGATTTTAACCCCTCTATGACTAACTCCTAACATTACTCACATTAGGACCTCTCTTGATATGCTTGTAATTTTAAAATTTATGTATAATACTTCATATTTGGCCCAAGAATTGACTTGATAGACCTTGGAATGCCTTGAAAAGTGTAAAGGAAGACTAATGCATGTTTGATGGTTCTAGGAGGTGAACATAAAAGTTTTTAGGACCACCTTTGACCTCAATTGACTCCTTCACCAAAGCATCAAACAACCCATGCAAGAATGAGGTTTTGGTAAGGTTTAAATTGACCACAAATGAAACATTAACCTCTCCAAAAACCTTATAACATACAAAGTTAACTTACCTTCCTCAAACAATATTTAAGACTCTTCAACAAGGTAATAAAGAAATGGGAAGACTTGAGAAATAATGCATCATCTTGACACATCATGATATAGGCTTATGAACCTCTAAACTTATCTTGATGACTCTCAATAAACACAAGGAAATATAAACCTTAAACAATGCTAAGCAACCCTTCTAGTGACCATTTAAAGAATCATACAAGACTTGGATGGTTATCAACAAAGCTAGGAGATATGACAAGTCAAGTTTTGGACTATAGAGGCTAACATTTTTTGAACTAGAGAAAAAAGTCTACAATTTGGTGATTCATAGGGGTAGAATGTTTGTAATGATAATAGAATAGTAGCCTTGTCCTTCCATTTGGAAATGGAATTAGTTAAACCTTACTACTAGCTAATATGAGACCATGAACTTAAATGAAATAACCTTGAAACAAGTAAAACAACTGACTACCTTACCAGGACAACCAAAACAAAACAAACACCAAAATAACACCCACAAAAATAAATAAGAAAAAAAAAACAACATAATTATGCTAATAAGTACTTAGGTTAAAAAAACCTGAGATATCATAAAACAAAATTGACCTCAACATATCTTTATCTTCCAAGATCATATGGAAAGATATTGAGGTCATCATGCTCCCATGAAATTAGATTGTCTCGTGATAAATGAAATCTAAACATGTACTTTTGATAGAGTTAGATCTTCCACCTACAATCTGAGATGTAGGCATACTCATATTCTTCTTAACTATCAATTAGACCTTCTTGCTTCATTCCTTTGTTTATGAATTGACTGTGTGATTCAAGAAAAATGTCATACTTGTACCAATCTTGGCTGATTGACACAAATAATTGTATCTATGTCTCATCAGAAGGCTTCCCCTGATCAAATTAAATAATCAAAGATAGGTATTATGGCATACTTGTAGGGATGGCCTCAAGGATAAATGCACCTTGCTTATTAAGATATTGAGACCAATGTATCCCAATTTCCTTTTCCAATAATAAACAAAAGTCTAGAAAATAATTGAGAGGTTAATATCCTTCCTTAATAACATCAAACATGTCATCACTAAGCATAATTAACTCCTAGAATGTTGTAATTGAGGAATTATCTCTTTCTTACACATTGACTTACTTTTCAAAGCTACCTTATTCACCAAGTGGTGTTCCAATGATGAATTATTCATCATATGCACTTTAAGTATCCTCTTCATAGCCTTATTGGGAGTGATCTATAACTATAATTTAACTATTTTACTCAAACATGGGATACTCAACCTCACAAACAAGTTTTGAGCTCTCATGATCAATGAGATTGTCATTCTCTTCCCTCCATTCACTAATGAATCCATCAAACTTTTAAATGTTTTGGATTTCAACTTTCTCCAAAAAGACTTCCTTCTTAATTTGAATGCTCTCTTGAATTCATTTCCAAGATGGGAAAGTATTTGGTTTTTCAATCTTCTCAACAAGGATTTATTTTTTCCCTAGGATTCCTTCTTGAATTGATTTCCAATATGAGTAGGATTTTGTCTCTTGAGGAGGGATGGGTGGCGATTTAATAGGATTAGGTTCTTATTCGATGTCAACTCCCCATTCTATACTTTTTCCACTTTATTTATCCCATGACTTCACCACTTGATTCCAACTTGGAATATTCAAGGACCTTTTGGGGGATTCTTGAATAAAGGGAATGTATTTTTGTGCCAAGATAGCATCATTATTTTCCCTCTAAGTATCAATCAAACTCTCCAATTTTGATTTGTCTTGATCCTCCACCTTACCACCAATAACCTATTTCTTTTTTTGGATGTTTTCTTCAATTGATTTCCATGATGGGAAGTGTTGAGGGGTATGTGAATGGCTTGGAATGCTTTGAAACTCACTTGAATTAGTATTTAAAGGAAGAATGGGTGGCACAAGAGAGGGATGAGGTTGTATAGGATAAGGCACATGAGGTTGATAATAGTGAACTTGTTGTACTTCATGAACTATTAGATTGTTCTCTATGTATTTAATTAGGCCACCTATGTCCATCATATCACTAGTGAGTCTTTGCAAAATTTCTCTCTCAATAGGTTCCCACTCTCTCCTCATCAACTGTAATGAGTCTCTCAAATTATGAATGAGATGAATATGAATACTTAGACCATACTCATTTTGTGAATTAAGCCCAATAATATACCTTTCATAGCCTAAACAAGTTTGCTTTAATCTTGAGATAAACTAATTTAAAATATGACTATGTTGACTAGGAGCAACATGGTCTTGAAAAGACTAATTAGAAGGATGAAAATTTTACCAAAGAGGTGGAATATATTAGTAATACTATTGAGGAAAATGAGGGTAATAATCTTGATAGAAAGGTTGATGAGAATCAACATATGACTAATGAGGGTGAACAAGCTTATGGCAAGAATCAACATGAGTTAGATATGGCTCATCAAATTATGTAAAATAGAAATCAACACCAAAATCAGACATAAAACCTCATTATAAAAGTATAATGCAAGAATACTTGCTTAAAATGATACTTAAGATGATATAACTAGTTGAATACATTCAGATTCACCATTGATGTTTGTTGAAATGCCCCTAAAGGGTAGTGTATTGAAGAGTAACACCAAAAAATCTTCAATTCATTGTCAATATTGTCCCACTAGGCATGATTTAACTATTATAGCTCAAATTTTCACCCTCGTGAAAATTTTTCAAGTAATCTCACATGATTTATACAATGAGATTAGTCTTAGGTTATGGGTGACCTCTAAGTAGACTAATCCTCTAGATTATAGGGCTAACTCTCCTTAATGTATCAATTAAGCTCAAAACACTACCATAATAACTTTAAAAGTAAAAGGAAGAAGCATAACATGAAAAATACATAACTATGGAGGTGATACACCAAATTTAATGGTCACTAACACCTGCATTATGATCTATAGTACTGAAAGACATGCACTAATCTCAATTTGTACCCTATCACATTAATGATATGTGGAGAGGTAAGGTATTGTGGGGTTAAGAGGGAACATTATTGCCACTTATAACTCAAAAATTACCCCTAATAACACTCTTTATAACCTTCAATAGTGTGCCAAATTGTATGGAGGTAAAATGAACAAGACAATAAATCAGGGTGAGTTAAGTCTACACTGCATTTCATCAATCATTCAACTATTTCAACTATATGTAGCAATAAAAAAAGAAAAAATCAATTGTATATTGATTAAATGAATTATAAAATAACAAGTCTTATCCATAATCATGGTGGAGTATCTTTTGACAATTAATTAAGGGCAACATATATAGATAATGAGATCAGGAGGGAGAGAAAATGACATAGAATAAAGTCATTGAAAAGTGTCATGGTTCTAAAACTAGTTACACACAAGAAGAACAAGGTAGAAAATATTACATAGGACTCTTCACCATAAGTTTCTACTTGAGGTCATGATGATATTTTAGATTTAGAGTATGATAACACCTCTTTTCTTCACTTGAAACTAATCTTTCTTGCTTGGGAGTTACCAACCACTTGAAACTATCTTGAAATTTATTGACACCTCCAAAGTAACATGAAATGTATGAGTTAGGATTGATGAAGTCATCATAAACCTCTTAAATTGATACTTCACTTTCACACTTACCAATCACATTGTTTTTTCATCTCATGGAGATTCTTCTTCACTGATCATATAGCCCTACTAGACAAATAGGTCTAATTGTTTGATGTTTTCCATTTGGATGACCATGAGTGTTTCAAATGACTTATTATAGAGATGAGGGACATGTTTATAGGTTTATTTGTCCTTTGTTCTATCATGTATACCTCAAATTCACTCAAACCTTACTATTTTGACCTTTTAGGTGACCAAATCAATTTCTTACTAGCCCATTCAAAATAGTCTTCTTGACACAAAACTATAGAAGTAATTTCATGCACGAGTGAGAGGAGTTTAAGGCTTGAGAGGTTAGAAAACATCCCAATGCATGTTATATAATTATTTCCATCTATTCTCATATCTCTATACCTTGAGTTTACAAGGACTATTTTAAATAATTTGGACTTATACGCATTAAAGTGGAGTGGAGAAAATTTTCTCCAATTTTTTTTTCTTATGTTCTAAATAAAATGGATTATTTCAAACCATTTAGGCATAGATAATTTTTAATGAATTAGACTATTTTGAATAATTTGGAATAATACCCACTAAAGTGAAGTGAAGAATTATTTTTCCAGAAAATAAATTTCCTATATTCAAATTAAAATGGAGTGTTTCAAACGATTTGGGTAGAGATCATTTCAAAGAAATTGGGATATTTTAAATAATATGGACTTAGACCTACTAAAGTCGAGTGAAGATAATTTTATCCAAAAAAAAATTGTTATATTCAAAATAAATTAGATTGTTTCAAATCATTGGGCATAGATAATTTTAAATAAATAGGGTTATTTTTAATAATTTAAACTTATACCTATAAAATGGAGCAAAGAAGATTTTTTGTGAAAATAAATTTTATTTATTCCAAAAAAATTATACTGTTTAAAACCATTTGAGCATAGATCATTTTGATTAAATTAGGCTATTTTAAATAAATTGAAATTATACCCACTAAAGTGGAGTGGAGAATATTTTCTCCATAAATATGTTTTCTCTATTCTAAATAAATTGAATTATTTCAAACCTTTTGGGAGCAGATGATTTTGAATAGATTGGACTATTTCAAACTAGTGTCACCCTTCTAGGCCATGCATCGACCTCCTCTAAAACTTATTATTCATAGGCAAGGTTATGCATGAGGATTTTTTGTACCACATGCATAACCAAATGGTTGTGACATGGATATCTAGATCAAATTTTTAGAGGTATTTATCACTACCAGAAGTAGATGTTTATTTTGACAAACATGGGCTAGTTTTTTGGAATCGGGATAATAGTATGGAGAAGGTGTTGAATTCATGACTTCTCCCTAAAGAAACCATGACATACAAATGAAAGATTACCACTCCTATCAATAATTTTAGGATGGAAGTGTGGATTGGCATGGTGCCCTTGGTGAAATTATAATCTATAAGTAAAGAGAATAGATCATTCATAAGGACAAGCTAGTAACTTTGGCCTTGATAAAATCAATGACCAATGAAACTATGATCTAGTTGGTCACATAGGTTCCCTAAAAACCACATGCATAAATAAATTTTTGTGACATGGATATCCAAAGTAGATTTTTAGAGGTATTTGTCGCTACGAAAACTAGATGCTTATTTGACAAACATAGGCTAGTTTTGTGGAATCAGGATAATACTATGGAAAAGATGTTGAAGTCATGACTTCTCCCTAAAGAAACCCTGACATACAAAAGAAAAAATATCATGGCAATCAATAAGTTCAGGATGGTAGTGTGGATTGGCATGGTGCCCTTAGTGAAATTATAAGATATAAGTTAAGAGAATAGATCATTCATAAGGACAAGCTAGCAGACTTATATTTTCATTAATTTGTTGCCCCTCTACTTTGGGCTTTATTTGTATAATTTCCCTTCATGTTTTTTGTCATGTGTTATTTTTTTAGATCCTCTTGATATGTTTATTCTCAATCTACCATGTTTTTTTAGGCCTTCATGAATGTTTGGTAAAATTTATAAATCTTAACTCTATATCCCACTAGATTGACACTTGGTCTTATGTTCTAGGGTTCTTTGCATACTCGTAGGGGGTATGCATCCTTGGGTGAGAGATAGTGTTAGTGCCCAAAATTTTACTCAATAAATTGGGCCTTAGTCAAGTTTAAATGCCTAATTCCTTATCCCAACTTCCATCTCCAAGTACTCCTTTGAAAGGCCATGTTTATGTGAAAATTGGCTAAGTCCTAATCTGGTCTTTGCTTGGTGAATGTTTCTTTCCCTTAAATTTTTTTAGGATTTTTTCATGAACACAATTTCCAATGAAAATAGGTCTTTAGGATTTTTGTCTTGGTCAAAAAGTCTGAACACTTATTTCCATTAGACATTTTATCCACTATAACGAGTCTGAAGGAATTCAATATCTTGGCCAAATCCTACTTGCATTGGGCTAAGTGTTTCAAAAAAAAATTTAAGGGTCATTTCTTTTAAATATTTTTTTCGTGGTAAAATATCTAAAAGGTACTTACCTTTCAGGCATTTTAATATAGGAAAAATGTCTAAAAGACTTTCATATTGTCAGGAAGATGTAGAAACCTTATTTTTTTTCCAACTTTTTCCTTGTTGTAAAAGGTCTAAAGGGTGCTTACCCTTCAGCAAAAGTGCAAAGGTCTAATTTATTTGACAAAATACCTAACTTCAATTCCTTCAAGAAAAGTGTATGGTCCATTTGTTTTGGATATTTTTTCAGTGGTAAAAATTCTAAAGGGCACATTACCTTTAATAACTTTTCCCATGGATAAAAATCCCAAAAGTAAAGTCTAACTTCTTCCAAAAAATATAAAGTCTTTATTTATTTAAAAAAAATTATTTGTGGAAAAAAGTCTCAACAAAATTATGTCAGACAAAATATTTGAAACAATTCTTCTAAAGACCAAAGGGCCGATGAAAGAAGGAATGCCTTCATTGTATCTCCTAGGAGATACCTTTCAAATGTGCATAAGAGTGGATTTACCCTTTCAAAGTATCTCCTAAATTGGACTATTTCAAAGCATTTGGGCATAGATCATTTTGAATAAATAAGACTATTTTGAATAATTTATACTTATACCTATAAAATAGAGTGAAGAAGATTTTCCCCAAAAATAAATTTTGTTTATTCCAAATAAATTGGACTATTTCAAACCATTTGAGCATATAACATTTCAATTATATTTATTTGTTTTAAATAATTTGAAATTATAACCACTCAAGTGGAGTGGAGAATATTGTCTCCATAAATATGTTTTCTCTATTCGAAATAAAATGAACTATTTCAAACCATTTGGGAGTAGATCATTTTGAATAGATTGGACTATTTCAAACTCATAGCACCCTTCTGGACCTTCATACCGATGATTGATCTTTTAAATTACCTTCCATTTTTGGGACACGTGGTACCATTTTACTAGCCAAATATAGATGAAAACATATTAAGAAATCTAGTTCATATACATAATAAAATATCTTGACAATTATTTGTTTTTCATTGTAAGTATCTTCATAAGCAACTGCCAATATACTAATGGATCAAGTTGGGAAATTTCAAGATAAATTGATGGAGTATCCACTTGAATTTAACTAGATCAAAGTAATTCTAAATTAGAATCGATTAATTTGAAATTAATTAAACTATATTTGAAATAATTTAGAATTGATTTGTATGAAATTGATGATAATTTTTATTACTAGAATTATAGTTTATAATCAATAAATACACTTGAAAGAATAATAAAATATCTTGACAATTATTTGTTTTTCATTGTAAGTATCTTCATAAGCAACTGCCAATATACTAATGGATCAAGTTGGGAAATTTCAAGATAAATTGATGGAGTATCCACTTGAATTTAACTAGATCAAAGTAATTCTAAATTAGAATCGATTAATTTGAAATTAATTAAACTATATTTGAAATAATTTAGAATTGATTTGTATGAAATTGATGATAATTTTTATTACTAGAATTATAGTTTATAATCAATAAATACACTTGAAAGAATCATAAAATGGTGAAGTTACATCTTTCTAAACATTGGTTCACAACTTTTGGCATAGATTTTTTGTTTTCTCTCAAGAATGTGATGATAGACGTCATTTTTATTATCTAATCCTTTTCATCTTTCCATCTTCCATTTCTAGTATATCTACTTGATGCAACATAATGCACTGTAAATTTTTTATTTGTAACACAATTCTGAGAATTAAAATAAATGAACAATGTGTTGGAAATTTATAATTCATCGCTAAAGGTCCCTTTAAAAATAACTGCATCCAATTTATTTATGTTTATATTGAATGGATTAGAATGTATTTCCACCAAACAAACATGAAATTTGAAATTTTATAACCCATGGCTTGAATGATTATCCTCTATCATCGACCAAATGCCAATGTGATAAAAAGACTGCAATGCCACCTTCAAATTTTTTTTGTAATGATCTCGAATGTATTATGACATATTTTCTATTTTATAATCTTCTTTTTTTCCCAATGTAGTATGACATATTTTCTATTTTATGATCTTATTTTTTTCCCATATCATGCATTTGCATATCTTTTGTTTTGTGCATAAAAAATAATAAGTCACCAAACTCTAATGGAATTTTCCAAGATCCAACTGATAGAATCAAACACATGAATTGTAAATGCAAAGCAAATAAAAGTAGAACTCCTCTGTTGAGACTGAAATCAAAATAGAGTAGAATACAATAATATTGCATTCACAACTCATTAAAAAATAGCTTAGATGAGAGGTGTATTTATAGGTACAATGGAGGCATAGATCCAAAACATTTGGCAATGTGAACACAAGAATTTTACCAAAACGTTTGTGTTCTCCATATGTCAATATTGGTGGGTAAGGGTATCCTTACCCACCAATTTGACTACAATTTTCCCATGTGCATGTGCAACTTAATTACCTCATGTATTACACCTAAGTGACCTAATAATAACACCTAAGCAAGCTAAATACATGTGTAGGAATAATCCATAATAATAAATACAAGGAGAATAAAATCTTACACTAACAACCTCAAAAGCAATAGTCCCTAAGAATTTAGTTTTAGCTCCTTCGAAATGTCTGAAATCTGTTAAAAAAGAAATGAATCATTTATTAAAAATATTATATTATAGGAAATATAACATGGAAATTTTCTAATAAAATGTTTTACATGTTATTAGATTGGTTTTTGATGCAATTTTGATTCACCTTTCTTATTTTTACATAAAAACACAATGCATTTCATTTGATTCATTTTTTTGCATTTTCTTAAATCTTATAAAGATTCATGTAAACATATAAAAATAAATACATGCTCAATAAAATTGTATCTATACTCATTATACATGGATGTATGATTTATATTACCAATTTTGTAACATACATATGCATAAATGTAGGAACTGATAGACCACTCAGAGTAGAAAAAACTTACAATGCCAAATGATAGAACCACTTGCAATATTGAAATAGTTAGCCAAATAACTAGTGACAGAAGAATGCAAACATATAAATAGAACTATCAAACCACATAGTATTGAAACATATAGATATCCATTCAAACACATAATAAAGAACAAATACAATAAATAGAAACTTATATTATCATTCATATTAACTCATTTAGGAATTACAGTCAACATTCATTAAACACATTTCAGATGAACAATGATGAGCTACCATGCTCAATCAAACAACATAACTTTTATGGACATTCTGAGGCCCATGCTAAATACATATCCTTCTTGAATACTCACTCACTCATTCCTACCATAGATATATTTATACTAGCTTCCATTGATGGCATACTTTTCTCATAGTCTACCAGCTTCAATTGGGATGCTCCTAGGCATGTAGATAACATTATACATACATGTATTTATAAAATCCATGGGAAGAGTCTAGATGCAAATAGAAGTTGGTGGAGGATACAAGAAGAGATATTAAGAGATGTTAATGCATTAAATTACATCAGTCTAAAGATATATCTTTTTCAAATAGCAAGATCTCAAAAATTTAAAAAAATAAAGTGAAGTAAATGCTGACAAATAGCTATGACACAAATTGCTTATGTAGGTATTTTAGATTTCATAACCAACATATAAATGTTCATATTGAATCCTTATAACTTGACCATGAATTTATCAAATTATGAAATAGTCTCACTTTTCCATAACTCATTTCTCATAGACATTGATAGGAATTTAACATTGATCAACCAACATCTATATTCTTATAGTAATGAAGTTTCACTTATTCTTATGTATACCATTACATATTTATATGTTTATATATCCCATCATAAAAAAAAAAACTAAGATTTACTCTTATCAGCCATAGTTCACTATCACTAAATTCAAATGAATATAAACCTTAATAGTTAAACCCCCTTCATATACTTCTAATAAGACATCAAATTAAAAACTACTTAAATCAATATCAATATAATTGTTTCTAGCATTATATATATATATATATATATATATATATATATAAAGAACACATGGATACTCTACATCAAAATTTATTGTATTGATTACATAGTATACCACATATTGTGTTATTTTAAATTGAGTATAAATTAAACATGTAAACAATATTTTAATGGGTAAATACCCTCACATTCAAGTCTACACAATAATAAATGAACCCAAACTATCAAATCCCAAGTTGATGCAAGTATATATTTTATTGTCTTCTAAAATCTCTTGTCCATGAATAAAAATTCAATTGTAATGTGTTTAAATAATTAAAGATAATTCATATATTTTAGACTTGTATGAAATTGTATAATTACACATTTATTGGAAGGGGTTTTCACCTTTTTTTTCCTTTTTGTAATTTTTATGGGTGCACTCTTTCATTGAAACATTGGTTCTTTATTCCCTACAACTTATTATATAATGTAGTTGTAGACATCCAATTCCTAACACCGTTTGTGTTGAAATTGTCAATCTTACTCAAATTGCACTCAAATGAATATTTTAGGTCAAAATCCATAAAATGTACTAAATGGTTTGGAATTATCATTTGAAAGTGCCAATTTAGGTCAAAATATCTCTAAATGGAGCAATATAATTTATGGGTCAACTAACTTTGATCAATTCATTTCGATTCGAAATGATGATTTTGCCTTTTGTGCTCTAGATCACTCTTTTCTCCTAAATTCATTGGTACACGTCACATGCCTCTATCATTTTATGTTGGAAACATCATAAATGTAAATACGATTCTGATGAATCTAATGTCACCTTCTAATTCTTCTCGATTCAAATTATAACTTAGTAATATGAATTTCTGATTATTTTGATTAATTGAGGGCCAATTTTCAAATAATTACACAGTTGTTTATTAACCTTATTTAAGTATAATTAATCCAAATCAAGAGCTTAAGTGGATTTTCCATGAGAGTTGTTGAATGTTTATTTTTTTAAATTGATTCCTATTAACTGCATCATTAGGTGATCTCATTTCTTGAGAAGACATCCCTAGGCTATAAATGCCACAAATATTAGGATTATGGGTAACCCATGCCTAGTTAATGCCTCCCATGCCTCTTCAATGACCCTTCTTCCAAGGTCATGATGAAAATAATTATGGATTTAATTCCAAATAATAGGATTATCCATGGCCACACATCTCAATCTTGAAATGGATGGTCATGGTTGATCCTGACCAGTCGTAAAAATTTATAAATAGAGAGGTCATGGACATGAACTTTAAACTTGAATATTGCAAAGTTATAATGTTAAATTATTTCCACAATGCTTTGAATTTGATCATTGATTTTATTTACAAGCTTCATTGATAGGCTAGTTTAGTGATTTGGAATCATGAGCCTAGGTTTTATGAAATGTTCTTGAAGTATTAGAGGATTTTGCCACCATTGTTGACAAAGACAAGGATTCTTGATCAAGGGAGAGCATGTTTTTGAACCACATAGGTACAATGAATCCATTTGGGAAGGTAATATGGTGTTGCTTTCTTTCATTTGTTTCTTTCTATCCTTTGTAATTCCCATAGGAACAGATAGGCTTACTTAGTTATTTCTTTATGCATGTTTCATTATTTATAGACTAATGTTTGACTAACTTATTTTATAATTCTCTCTACATCTTGGTATGCCTAGTGGGACTAGACACATCTCACACCTGAAGAAGATCATTTTTCAACTTTAAAATATTCATTTGGACCTTTAAAACACTCACAAATAGATTTTCTAACTTTATTTTGCCATTTTTGTTTACCACGGTTTTACATAGTAACCAACATCGGCAAGTAAGACTAACATCGGTTAGATACTTGTTGAGATGGCCATATCGGTATAATTGATGTCGATTAGATAAATAACATCTATTAGCTAATGTAACCATCATCAGTTGTATATAACCGATGTTGGTCATTGTGTTTTTCTTAAAACACAAACCCGAGAGCTCTTTTTCTAAAGATCATTATTTAAAACCCAAAAGAGATTCAAATGTAAAGGACATGCTAACATTTTTATTACAATACCAAGCTTGACATTTGATCAAAACATGTTTAGATCACCTTTTTCATGCTTAAAAATAAATTAGGAACCTTGTTTTGGTGTTTAACAAAGAATTTAGATGTTTATGGTGAATGTTTTCAAAGTTTACAACTAAGAACAAGGGTTAAAATGAACACCACCTCACTTTCCTTTTGGGCTTAAAAATGAACTCACCTTTTTAATGATTTTTTGTATTTACTTAGTTGTTTAATTAAATTTTTATTTGGAAAAAAAAGGATTGTTGTGTGTATGTTATTCCATTTGTCTCCTTTAGGGAACCCTTGGAATCAAAAGTGCCATTCCTATTGAAAATAGCCTTGTCTAAGGCCTAGAAAGAATTTCATCTAAATCACTCCCCAAAAACTTTTCAAAGTTTGGGTGATCTTGAAAATGACCCTAAAGTCTTTTTATTCCATGCTTTCTTTATTTTTATGCAAACTTGACTTGCGAGGGGGAAATTTTTACCTTGTATGAGTTTTTTAGGGAAGCTTTGATGTCGGGTTTCACCTCCCAACATTGAATTAATTTGATTACTTTGGATTTGCACATGGGATGTATCTTCATTTGGACATCACACTACACTAAGCAAACAACAGGATGTAGTGATTATAAAAAGGACTAGACCTTTTTACAACTAGCCAATGCCATGGTCACTAAATTTTTATGCTTGTCATTTACATCATTTGACGTGAAATTCATTGTGAAATTAATTCCCCTAGAATGATTGAAACCTTGCTGGTTTAGTAAACCCCACTTTGCCATACCTTGTTAGTTTAGACTTAAGACATTTATTTTTTGTCATTATCTTACTTGGTTTTGTGTCTAAAACTACTTGTTAACTCAATGAACTTAACCAAAACACATTGTCCTCAATTTTCTTCAGCAAGGCAGGCATTACGTTGTCCAAATGGAAAATTCACCTTTTCCTTGTTCAAGTTGTTATCACAAACTTTGTGTCATGTCATTCACTTTGGTTTAGTCATGTTGCCTAATTGAGTCTAGATATTTTACTTAATTTGTTTAAATCCTTCATTTATAATCCACATTTAAAATTGAACCTTTATGAGTTTTAAGGGTTATTGTGTCAAAGTGGTTCCACCATTTGCACACTAAGCTTGTTCTAACTTGGGTTCAATTTTCCATTTGGATTGAAGGTTATTTATTAAAACTAAAAATCACATTATCATCTTGGTGAACTCAAGTCATCTTACGTATCACTCACGCTTTGAGTCCTAGAACTTATTTTATCCTACTAGAATCATGTGGTGATGTGTTGCCTATTTGGTCCCAACTTTATACTTAGTGATTCACGTATGTTTTTACATCTTGAGTTGCTTAGTCCATTTTTTCTTCTTTGTAATCTAGAGAGCTTTCCTCTAAACTTCTAGGGTCAACTTGTCAAAGTTGAATCTAGATTTTACAATGTATCAAAAAGATCTAGGTTTTGGTGTATTAGTTTTCATCTTGGATCTTTGAGTTACCTTACCCTCTTTTGATCTATATAATTTAAACCTTACCAAAGGTTCAGTAAACTCGTGAACCAAATATTCTAAATTATTCATGGTTTGAAACCACCCTCCCTTATAGTCTCATTGGTACCTTAGTTATTTGTTTAAAAGAGAGCCAAAACATACTTTATTTGGTTGCCAATCATTGGTCCAAAGTTAATCAAACACACAAAATAGGTCTTTTAGACACGACTCAAAGGTTCACTCGTAGTGGGGTCTCTTATGGCCTTAGTTATGAAGATGAGCAATTTTATGATGGTTAAGATAACCTTGTTATTTTTGATGATATCCCCAAAACACTAGGATCTAAAGATGATTATAATTAATATCAACCCCAAGAAGATCAAGATGAAGCCCTTCTTAGATTGATATAATTAGGTGCTAGACTACCTTCTGAATTTCCTATAAAATAATTGCATACCTTAGTTAGAGAAGGAGAACAATGATAAAAAGAGCAATCTTTTGCATAAATAGACATACCTTATTCCTCTAACAAAGGAAAGGAAATATAAACACAGTCAAAACCCACAAATCCATATCTTCTAGCTAAGATCAAGATAATAAGTTAATGATATGCAGATCAACTTGTCACATACTTAACTGACTCCCTAGTTGCCACTTCACTTCATAATAATGCTTCAAAAGAACAAGGAAATGTGGTTGAAAGTATGCAACAAATATTGGATGAGGAAATTACCATAGTAGATCAAGGTAATCTAAATGAATAGTTAAAGTCATAAGAGACCTTACAAAGTATTACATTTGATGTGGAACATACATTATTAAATAATCAATAACCTTTTGTTACTTTACAAACTCAGAAACATAAACATTTAGTTCAAATTGAGGAAATACCTCAAGACAATTTGGCTAGTTCTTTTCAACCAACCCAAAAATTGGTAAATAAACATAGAAATTCCAAAATTAATAAAGTATAAAACAACCAAATTTAGGGAATGTCTTACAATCCAAGAATCAACAGCCTATGTTCTCAACTCACAAAGTAAATTAGAACCAAGTCATGGATCTAAAGGTATACACTCCCTATATATCCATACAAAACAAGGGGCACATTCTACCCTAAAGCATCAAAACTAGGGACACATTCTACCCTAACAACAATAAAATTGGGGGCACATTCCACCTCAACAACAATAGAACTAGAGGCACATTCCACCCCAGCAACATCTTATTCAATCCACAAATGCACCGAACATGCAAGAATGGAATTCTTTGAAGGAAATTGTTCAAATATTGGAGATGAATAATAAAGTAAAAAAGTACAAATTTGATGAGATATGCCCATATCCATTTGATTTATCTATTCTCCAAAACCCCTTTCCACCTCATTTTGAGGCACCCAAATTTGACAAGTACAAAGGAAAATGGAATATGCATGAGCACATAAAAGCATTTTTTAATCTTATGTCAAAAGGTTACTTACAATAGCGAGTACTTACTATGACTATTTCAATGAACTTTAATGGGACAAGCTCTTGATTGGCTACTTAAACTACCCAAGGGATCGGTTTTGGATTGGAATGACTTATTAGAAAAAATTGTTAGCCATTTATCATATAATATAAAACATGGATTAACCATTGTTGACTGAAACAAATCCAAGCAACACGATGGTGAAAGTTTCACTACATATCTACAAAGGTGGAGAGCATTGGTAGGCTACTTTCAACATAATTTGTTAGAGAAATAGTTGGCTGATATATTTACATAGAATTTTCATCTTGAATTTGTACATAATCTACAATTATCTTGTGCTAACTCATTTGAATAAATTATTGATAAAGGAGTGCAGATTGAAAATGATCTTATTGTTAAGGGCCTTGTCAAGATTTTTATGCAAGGTTAAGTGTCTAATTAGTCTAAATCACCAACTCAAATAGCTATACATGATAAGCCTAAGGGATTTAACAAAAAATAATAACATGGTTGGAAATGGGGTAACTAAAAAAAGACATGTACAAATGGTATAGGCTATGCCTCCTCCAAATATACAATTAACTCCCCCAAATCCACTACCTACTTTATAGAGACAACCTCCATGAAGGATATTTCATAAAATTTTTAGAGTCTTTAGTAAGTTAGCATAATCAATTGAAATAGTGTTACAAAATCTCATTGAAAATAATTTAATTATATGGCCAATATCAAGGCCATTTCCTCAAGATTATCCAAAACTAGATTAGTACAAAGAAAATGAATGGTGTAACTTTCATCGTGTTGTTGGTCACAATGCATATCATTGTATTAAATTGTGACATATTATTGAGGTTTTCATTGAAAGTGGTGAATTAGAAATTAAGTTGGCCCCTAATCATGATATGGTAACCACCACCAAGAAACAATCTAAAGGGTCACAATCAGGGACAGAGGCAAAATCAGAACCAACAACAAGGTCAAAATCATAATGAGCATAATTGAGATCATAAAACCCATACTAATAATGTGTCTTACAATAATGTACCTTATGACTATAATAGTACAATGGGGCACATTTATGCAACCCATATTACCATTGTTACTATAAAACTACATGGCCAATCTCATGTTCCTCGCAACATGGGACCCATCATTATAGGGTCATCACCTTCTCCCTTTAGTAATAACATATCAAGTTTGCATAATTAATTTGTTACTCCTTTTTCATGGGTTACTAATCTTGAACAACAACACCTTTCTTATAAAGGCTCCTCACTGACCCAAAATTCTAGAAATATAGTTAGTCACCTACGAGTCACTATCCAAGGCCCTTTTCCTTCCTCTTCTAATTATAATAACTCCTTACCACCTCTAAGTTGTGTAGTTACAACTAGACACCCATGAATTACCATGTAGGTCCCTTCACCCATTTTTTCCATTAAACCCAATAAGAACATTATGGTAATGGTTCCAAAGCCAAATATTATCCCAAAAAAGACTAAACTAGTTCAATCCATAGTTCAAACGCCTTATAATCTAACAGATTAATTAGATAAAACCCTTGCACAAATTTCCATATTATAACTCTTACAAAAATATGATGTCCATAAAACCATCTTCAACAAAATTTTACAAGACTCTATTGTGCCTAATGATATAAACCTTGATCAGTTCTAGAACCTAGTTAGACACTTATCTTGATTTCAAAAAATCACATTTGATCAAAAAGCCATGTCCACCCTTGGCCCAAACCACAATAACCCACTATATATTGAGATAATTATTATGGATCATAAGATCAATTGGGTTCTTATAGATAATTGTTCATGGTTAAACATCATATCTCTTAAATTGGTATGATGATTGGGCTACATGGATAATGACATTAAGCCAAAAACTATTACAATCAAGGCTAACAACAACATCAAGAGAGAGTCATTAGGTACAATTTGGTTTCCAATCATGGTTGGGTCTATTTCTCATCACACATTATTCCATATTGTGGATATTGAGATTCCTTATAACATACTTCTTGGTCATCCTTAGATCTATGAATTACAGGAAGTTCCATCTACTCTTCACTAATGCCTTAAGTAACCCCATGATGGGATTGAGGTTACTATTCTCACTTATCAGTAGCCATATCAATACTGTAAACATATTGAAGTAGAGTTTCATAATTATAACTATTGTCTAAGTTATAAATTAATTGTAAAGAATAACAAATCCATTATTTCTCATCCATTAGCATCTAATTATATAGACCCTGGTGATCTAGCCTCCACTTCAGTCGATCAATTTCCTATAGCTTTGACCAAGAAGGTTATTATTAAAGATGTAGGCATTTACACATACCATATAAAGGACATCCTCCATATTGAAAAATTACCAAAATCCCCTAAAAAATTTGGTAAGCCTAAAACTTCTTGGACACCTAATAGACCTGATCAGATTTAGAAACTAAAGAAGAAACAACTAAAACCTCCTATGGTTTTTGTACCTATAATTGGACCAAAGAAAGATTGAGAGGATTTTACTGAGGGAGATTGGTTATATTCTAAAGGCCTTGCTAATTATTTTAGAATCCAAAGTATCCTATCCCTAACAAGATAATGGATCATCTTGACTATGTAGGGAAAGGCCTTGGCCCACATACACAACAAATTTTAGAACCCTTATCAGCTAGAGTTTTCAATTGGAATCATTATCTTTTATTTAATTCATCAGAGGATGACCTCATGACATTTTATAGTGACTCTTCCAAAGTGATTAGTAATGAGACTCCTAACAGTGACACAACATCCCATTATAGCCTTTTTGATGAGCTCATTGACTTAGATTTGTTTGATTCAAATGCCATATCAACCATAATGCCTATTGGAGCTTCTCATCTTGAAGCAAAAACCCATCCTAGTGGTGATTCCCTTCCTGAAGTAAGATATCATATCTTTGCTATTGAAGCTTCCCATCCTGAAGAAAAAACCCATCCTAGTGGTGCTTCCCTTCCTGAAGTAGGACATTATATCTTTAACATTGGTGCTTCCCATCCTAAAGTAAACCCTCACTATAACCTATTCCTTTACCATCCTAAACTCATATATTGGGATCAAAAAAATTTGGTCATATGCCTCGATGAGTTCCAAAATGAAGAATCAATTACAAAACACATGGGCCTATAAGATGGATTCCCCATTGCTGATCGTAAGTAGGGTTTTGATTTTTCATTGAAATCTTCTACCTAATTTGGATAGCAGGAAAAATTTCTTGGTCATAATAAAGAATAAACATCAATATCTTCAAGTGAGAACCTCTTTGGGGCACTTGTCAATTAGGGAAAAAGTAAATAAAAAGACAACCCTTTGAGTGAAAACTTCTTTAAGGCACTCTCAGGTGGGAAAGTTTGATCATCCCCTCAGGACATAAAAATACCATTCATCCCAAGTTCCATAGCTAGTACAAGCATCTCTTTAGAACAACATCAAATATTTGACCGTCTTGCTCTTGAGTTTCCAGAGGTTTTTGCCAATTAGACTTTACTTGAGAAGGCATATTTTGATTCTTCATATTATCTAGATATTTGGGAGGAAAAATAATAAGATATAATAGAGGAAAATGATCATGACCATACATTGCCTATAATTCTAGAAGATAGATTTACACTCCTTGTGGAGAGCATAATAGAAGTGAATTTGTGAACCCATGAGGATCCCAAAATTGTTTATCTTGGAGATTCCCTTAATAAAGCAAAACATGAACATATTATATCCATTCTTAAGGATTATATAGACATCTTTTCATGGGCATACTCTAGCATGCCAAGCTTGGACCCATATTTAGTTGTGCATCATCTTGTTCTTCACCCTAGTGTTAAACTAGTCAAGCAAAATTTGAGAAAGATGCATCCAAACATCACCCTTTTGGTTAAGGTTGAGTTGGAAAAGTTGTTAGGATTCAATTTTATCAGACCACTAGACTACTTTGAATGGTTTTCTAACATATTACTAGTGAGTAAAAATACCACATGCATATGTGTTTATACTAATTTTTGTGATATAAAAAAAACATGCCCCAAAGATGATTTTCCTTTGCCCAACATTGACATGATCATCAATTTAACTATTGGGTATAATATGCTCTTGTTAATGGACAGATTTTCTATCTACAATCAGATCAAGATAGCCCCTAAATATCAACATAAAACTATGTTCACCACTCTATGGGGGACATTCTATTACCATGTCATGCCATTTGGTTTGAATAATGCTGGAGCCACATATCAACATGCAATGACTATCATTTTCCATGACATGATGCATGAAATTATCGAGGACTATGTTGATGATATACTAGCAAAATCAAGAACAAGAACTGGACACCCTAACATTCTTCGAAGAATATTTGAGAGGCTTCATGTATATAAAGTCTGCTTGAATTCTACTAAATGTGTCTTTCTAGTCACATCAAGAAAATTGCTAGGGTTCATTATATCACAATGAGGTATCAAAGTTGACCCTAAAAATTTCAACTCTATTATGTAAATTCCTACACCAAACAATCTTAAATAGTTGTGAGGTCTACAAGGAAAGATCCAGTCTATACGTAGGTTCATTTCTCAATTGGCAGATAAGTGCCACCCATTTATCCATCTCTTAAAGAAAGGGGTAAAATTTCAGTGGGATGAATATTGTCAAATATCATTCACAAATATTAAAATATAATTGGCCAATCCACCAGTCTTATGACCTCCAACATAAGGAAAGCTACTGCTTCTTTATATATTAGCCATAGAACATGCACTAGGGGCACTTTTTGCTCAACATGATGATCATGGTAAGGAAAACACTATTTATTATTTAAGCCATATATTGGTAGCCTATGAACATAAGTATATGCCTATTGAGAAGGCATGTTTAGCTATGGTGTTCACCACTCATAAATTATGACATTATATGATAAATAACAAAATTATTATTATCACCAAAGAAGATCCTCTCGAGTTCCTCTTATCTAAACCAACTCTTCAAGGATGCATGGCTAAATGGATTATGCTCTTCAGTGAGTTTGATATTGAGTACCCAAATCAAAAGGCAATCAAAAGACAAGTTCTTATTGACCAACTTATAAAAGCTCCTATTACGGCCACTCAAACTCTCAACTTTGACCTTCCAGATGATTCTATCATGACAATAGAATAAGCATCATAAGAACCTAAATAGTGGATGCTCTATTTTGATGTATCATTCACATCTCAAGGGTCTAGAGTAGGAATATTATTGATCATGCCACTAGGGTATTTCATCCCCAAAGCCTTCTATATATAATTTTAGTGTACAAACAATATGGCCAAATATGAGGCATTGGTTATAGGGCTCTATCCTGTCATATAGTGGGATATTCAAAGTTTAAATGTCTATGGTGATTCATAGATAGTCATAAATCAAACAACTAACTACTATCAAACAAAGGATGATAAGCATGTCCCTTACAAGTAAATTATTGATAACCTCAAAACATATTTTAAATATCTACAATTTAAATAAGTTGTATGGGTCAATAATAGATCTGCTAATACCATGGCAAAAATTGGTTCTATGATTCAAATTCATGATAGTGCTAAAGAGTATCAGTTCTTCATTGAAAATATTCTTCAGTCGACACATATTTTATTAGATTCAAAGAGGATATACACTGTTTCTGATCCTAATTCCTCAACTAAGCTACCATGGTACCAAGATTTTTATAACTATTTCCATAGTCATGTATTTCCCACCAACCTCTCCAACAAACAACAAAAACTTTTCCTTCATCACTTAACATGTTATATCCTCCTTAGAAACATGACATATTGAAAAGGTTATGATGGAATGCTTCTTCGTTGTTTATCTTTGGGAGAATCCAAGCTGGCACTAAAGGAGGTTCATGAAGGAATGTGTGGGGCCCATACCAATGGTGTAGTCCTAGCCAAGAAACTCCTTAAAATAGGTTATTATTATCCCAAAATAGAGATAGATACTTATAATTATGTAAAGAAGTGTATTCCTTGTTAGAAGCATGGAAAATTAATACATGCACCTTCCTTACCATTACAACTGATTACCACACCATGGTCATTCTCAACATGGGGTCTTGATCTCATTGGGAAAATTAACCCAACATCTTTAGATGGACATAAGCACATTTTAACTGCAATTGAGTACATTCCAAGTGGATTGAGGCTATTTCTCTCACTTATGTTACCGAGAAACAAATAGACAAATTCATTCATTACCATATCATCTATTGATATGAAATCCTAGATCATATTATTCTGAGAATGGTAGATCCTTTGTGAACAAAGATCTGAAATCTATTTGTGTAAAATTCAAAATCAAGCATAAGAAATCCATTTCATATAACCTGTAAGGCAATGGACAAGCTGAGGCATCAAATAAAACTATTCTATCCATCTTAAAGAAGATTGTCAATGATGATGGCTATAATTGGCACTTACAACTCTTTCCTACCCTTTGGGCTTATAGAACTAATCATCATACGCCAATTGGAGCTACTCCATACTCCCTTATTTTTGGACTTAAAGCAATCATCGTAATTGAGATTGAGATCCCATCATTAAGAATATCCCTAGAGCACATTGAATATAATGAAGACTATAGAGCCTCATGATTGCATGAATTAGAGCTTCTCGATGGTAACCATTTGGCTACCATAGAAAACTTGCAGGTTTATTAGAATATATTGTGGAGAAGCTACAAAAAGTTAATTTTCCCTTGAGAATATGAGATTTCTAACTTAGTTTTAATAGAGAACTAGAAGAATACAAATACTAAACCTAAAAATAAAGGTAAGTTTCAACCTAATTGGTTAGGACCATATATTGTCATAGGAAACTATGGATCAGAAGCACATCGATTGGTTAAACCTAATGGTGAAGAAATTTTAAATCCCATGAACATCATACACCTTAAGAGGTTCTAGGCATGAAAAAATTTGAACCATTTTATATAAGACACCTAACATGGGGGAAACTTGTGTTGTCATAATTTTATCCCACCTTATTACCTTACCTTGAACACATTTTATACTACCTAGTCTACTTTCCATGATTCTCTATAGTAAAGGCTTTGAACCCTTGGCACTATGAACATATTCTTCATCCCATTCTAGATTTCTCTCTTCAAGAAGCATATTATTTATCCTATCTAAGGCATGTTATAATATTGAACACTTTGTATCACTTGACCAATTATAATCTTGATTATGTCTCATGAATATTTTGAACATCCTCAGCAATAATTCTATAAAGTAGTTCAACCAGGATAGGATACCTTTCAAACAAGTACAAGAGTGGATTTCTCCTTTAATGAATAAGTGGTATTTTGTTAACACAAAAAGCACTATTGGGTGATATTTTGAAGGATCTTATAATTTCTTCAATGTATCTCCTAGGAGATGCCTTTCAAATAGGCACAAGAGTGGATTTCTCCTTCAAGGAACAAGTGTAATTTTCCTTTATGTGGAAGACACTATTGGTAGTTGTATAAACAAGTGATCAACAAGTGGAATCTCCTATTTTGGTAGTATTGGGTGATATTTTGAGTTCTCTTATAATAAATTCAAGGTATCTCTTATCAGATATATTTCAAACATGTAAAATATTTGATTTACCCTTCAATTTATCTCTTAGGATACCTTTCAAATAGGCACAAGAGTGGATTTCTCCTCCAAAGAACAAGTGGAATTTTCCTTTACACAAAAGGCATTACTAGGTGATATTTTAAAGGAAACTATAATACCTCTAATTTATCTCCTAGGAGATACATTTCAAATGTGAAAAAGATTGGATTATCCCTTAAAGGTATCTCCTAAGATATACCTTTCAAACATGCACAAGATTCAATTTCTCCTTCAAGGAATAAGTGGAATTTCCTTTACACAAAAGGCACTCTTAAGTGATATTTTGAAGGCCCCTGTAATACCTTCAATTTATCTCCTAGGAGATACCTTTAAAATAGGCACAAGAGTGGATTTCCCCTTCAAGGTATCTCCTAAGAGATAAATTTCAAACAAAGACAAGAGTGGATTTTTCCTTTACATGGAAGGGACTACTGGGTGATATTTTGAAGGACCTTGTAATACCTACAAGGTATATACTAGGGGATACATTTAAAATATGCACAAGAGTAAATTTCCCCTAAAGGTTATCTCTTAGGAGATACCTTTCAAATAGGAACAAGAGTGGATTTATCCTTCAAGGAATAAGTGGAATTTTCCTTTACATGAAAGACACTACTGGGTGATATTTTGAAGGCCCTTGTAATACCTTCAAGCTATCTCGAACGAGATACCTTTAAAACATGCACAAGAGTGGATTTCCCCTTCAAGGTATCTCCTAGGGAATGTTCAGCTCAACATACCCCCATGTTTAGAAAATAGGTACCCATGTGTCAAATTTTGCAAAAGTATATTTCCACTTCAAGGTATCTCCATAGAGATACATTTCAAATAGGGACAAGAGTGGATTTTTCATTCAAGGTATAAGTGCAATTTTCCTTTACATGAAAGGCATTATTGGGTGACATTTTGAAGGCCCTTGTAATACCTTCAAGGTATCTCCTAGGAGATACTTTTCAAACATGCACAATATTGTATTTCCCCTTCAAGGTATCTCCTAAGAGATACATTTCAAATAGGTACAAGAGTGAATTTATCCTCAAGAAACAAGTGGAATTTTCCTTTACATAGAAGTCACTATTGGGTGATATTTTAAAGGCCTTTGTAATATATTTAAGGTATCTCTTAGGATATACCTTTCAAAAATGAACAAGAGTAGGTTTCCCCTTTAAGGTATCTCTTAGGAGATACCTTTCAAATAGACACAATAGTGGATTCCTCCTTCAAGGAATAAATGGAATTTCCTTTACAAAAAAGGCACTACTAAGTGATATTTTGAATGTCCCTAAAATATATTCAATTTACCTTATATGAGATACCTTTCAAACATGAAAAATAGTAGATTTCCCTTTCAAGTTATCTCTTATGAGATACATTTCAAATAGGGACAAGAGTGGATTTTTTCTTCAAGGAAAAAGTACAGTTTTCCTTTACATGGAAGGGACTACTAGGTAATATTTTGAAGGCCATTGTAATACCTTGAAGGTATTTCCTAGGAGATACCTTTCAAACATGGAAAAGAGTGGATTTCCCCTTCAAGGTATCTCGTAGGAGATACCTTTTAAATAGGCACAAGAGTGGATTTCTCCTTGAAGGAACAAGTGAAATTTTCATTTACACAGAAGGCACTACTAGATTATATTTTGAAGGACCTTTTAATAAATTAAAGGTATCTAGAACTTTTTAATAAATTAAAGGTATCTCCTAGGGGATACCCTTAAAACATGTAAAAGAGTGGGTTTCCCCTTTGAGGTATCTCCTAGGAGATATTGAGGTCAACATACCCCCATTTCTAAAAAATGGGTACCTATGTGTCAAATTGTCCAAATTTGGACCTTAAAATTTAAGATTCACTTGATCAAAGTGTCATTAATATGTTTGCACATTATCTATATTTGAAGATCATCCACACCTTCAATTGGTTCGCTTATTTTTTGATGGCTCTGGTTTGACCTTGTCTAAGTTTACTAACATTTGTTCTTCATATTTTAGGTTGGAGTTTCGATGAAGCACTTCTTGAATGAGATGTGTCTAAATTTTGTGGTTTAATCATAATTTGGCCCTTTACTAGCATTTGGTATATAGAAATTCAAGTTAAATCCATGTCTAAAACTTCTTGAAACCCTTTCTCAATAAACCCTAGCTTAGGTTCTTTTGGATCAAATTCAAAATTTGAAATAACAAATTATGTGGTAACACATTGAAAATGCTATGGACTTAGTATAATTTTTATACTAAGTCTTGGTCATATTTTCAACATGACCAAACCTTAGTCTAAAATTATATGTTGGGTCTAATTTATGTCCCAAGTCCCCTTGTCCCCTTTTATCTTAAGCATTTTCCAAATTTATTATATGCACGGTCCCTTTGTTACAAACTTAGGATAAAATCTTAATCCTAAAGTATTGTTCATGTTTATTAATATAAATGAGACCATAACCTTAAGAATTTATCCTAAGTTCCATATATCTTTGAGTCCTAACTTAAACATTGTACTTGTTCACAAGACCAATGACCTAAATTTAATTAGGTGGAGTTAATAAAATGGTGCAAGATGGGCCCGATGAGACAAATTGTACGACTAATCTCACTCAACCCCATGAATTGAAATCATTGGTCCACATTCACATGGATCACCTCAATACAATAGCTCAAGATCAATATTAAGATTAAAATGGAACCTTTTACTATAACATAGACTTAAATAGTTTTTAAACCTAAGGTTTTAATTATATTTATCCATACAAGTAAAATCTTAGGCTAAGATCTTATGTTATGACTTTAATTATTCACAAGGTCATTTATTATGTTGTAAACATAGCTTAATAAACCTTAGACTAAAGTTTATTCATATTTATTAGTAAATAAAAACATTAATCCAAATATTTAAATATATTCTTGGGCTTACTTAATCATTTTATAATTGTAGGAACCAATCACATTTCACTGCTCAGATCATGATCTATGGCCCGCATTTGCTTGGATGAGATTAATCCTATAGAGTGAAATATATGATTTAAAAGTGAATTTGTGGACCCAAATTTAAACATCAAGCACCTTTTGAAGATAAAAATTACATGTTATATCATATAGAATCAAATAAATGGAGCTTATTAATTAAAAACCTTCCAATGAACCTACATGTTAACGCCAGGCTACCATGTGGCAAAAGTGAATTAACTAGTAGGACTAACAAGATGTAAATCTCAGAAGGCCTATAGGACTACCAAGTGGCATAACCTTAGAGCCTAGTACACATTAAATATTGAACACATTTTAAATATTGATAGTCCATGTTGATTCATAAATGTACAATCCAATGATGTGAGATCAACGTAGACTTTTCAAAGGGCACAAAATTATTGAGAAGTCACCAAGTGGCATACACAAAAAAAAGAATGAACCAGGAAGTAATAAATGGAAAGCTTGGTAAACAATCTTGAATACATGTTTAAAATTGATGGTCACATACCCATCAATGACATACACATGGATGTCAAATGACAATTGTGAAGACATCAATTTTAAGACATCAAGAGCCTCGATGATGCATTTAAAACTGATGGTCATGTGCCTATCAAGGATGTTCATGTCAATGTCTTATTATGGTTGTAAGGATGCCAATTTTAAGATAGCTTCTTAGATCCAAATTCAAAGGTGATGATCAATTTTTAAACATTAATGAGCAATTTTACCAAGAAAATTCCATATAGATGCCATGATGATGCCACATAAACATAAAATAATAAATTTGAAGATCTTATGGGCTCATATAGGGTAAAGGTATAAATACAAGGATCTAAATGAAATATAAGGCACAAAATCACTTAAGTATGAATAACTATCACCATTGAATTTTTGAAAGGACCTACAAAATAAGCCTAACATCCACAAAAACCTTAATTCAATCTAGAATTCATCACAATTGAGTTTGGGAGATCAAATCATCATCTATATAATTGAAATTGAGTCCAATGTCAAATTATAAACCACCATTGAGTAATTTGAATAAACTAATAGCCATGGTAGAATTAAAAAGTGCAAAACTTTTTTTGACCTCAAACATAGAGGGGAGAAGCTTCTTGGACATGGAATTCAATGCAATATTTTTAAACATGGGAGACAATAATTGGTCCAAGATTTTCTAGATGATTGAGGAACTACCTGCCATCACCAAAGAAGATGAGAAGAACACATCAATCAATATGATGTACTATGGCCTGATTACCATTCAAATGATAGGCCTTCATCATGCTATGGCAAAATTAGAGGCACTTCAGTTCATAGATATTTTATACCCTATTTTGAAAGATTGTAATATTGAAAAGGGCATGTTGGTCAATGAACATACTCACAAAAGTGTAGCTTATATTTATCCCATTTAGTTTGAGAACTATTGTAATTTTCCAAAAACCTAAGTATATGTAGCCATAATCAATTAATGGGCCAAGAATAATGACCTAAAAATTATCCTCACTCCATGGCTATACTCTATAATTCAAGTCTTCTATGATCTCAATAAATTATGAATTTAATGAACAGGC
The DNA here is from genome assembly GCA_037957365.1 of Torreya grandis. Taxonomy (NCBI): domain Eukaryota; kingdom Viridiplantae; phylum Streptophyta; class Pinopsida; order Cupressales; family Taxaceae; genus Torreya; species Torreya grandis. The sequence continues at coordinate 700,449 of JARHVA010006972.1, read as the reverse complement.
TATGTGTAAATCCCACCACAATTTATGTTGATAGAATATAGGTGCCTTTGGTATATTTTAAGGTTGAGAAGGAAATCACCCCTTTCATTAGAAAGGTTATTAGCACATATATGTGTAGGTAAATTTTTGTAGTTATGAAAAGGACTAATAACCAATTCTACATGATGTCCTACTTTTTAGATGCCCTCCTTGCCACTACCAAGATCCCTAATTTTATAGGATGGTCACTTGAGGGGACACAAATAGTATCCCAATTCTACTCAAATTTTCACATATTCAATTACAAGGACCACATTCATTTCATCTACAACTATGTCTATCCAGACTTAACTAAGGCCATAACTAGGAACTCAATGGTAAGAGTTAGTCCTTTGGTAAATAATTCAATTCAATCCATTTGTGACATATGGTTTTACCTATATTACATAATCATCAGGATTGAGGGGACCCAATGCACCCCATTTATACTACCAATCCATGTGCGAAACAAGTTAGTTGAGAAAGAGGTAGCATATCATATATGCAATGGTGTAGATGTTATGTGTAAAATCAAGAGGAAAGGACTGCTACATATCATACCATGACCATTAACAGGAGTGTATTTTAGTAATGAGACAATATTGAGGCTGCTTTTAGACATAGAGCCTCTTTTAAACTACAACATGATGAACTAAGATAGTGGGATCCCCAAGGAAGGGTAGTGTAGAATTTGAAATAAAAAATGATAAGTGTGCCATATGAACATCTACCTCATTTATATGACTCAATATACATAAAGGCATCATCCTTCACTGAGGTCTTAGTAAAAATAAAAAAGTGTAATATCAACCTAGAGGCCAGATTAATGAGAGATCATAAAGGGAACGATGATATATGGTAAATTGATCAAAGTCAATACCACTTACTGGGGGGTCAATCCTCTATACCTCCTCCCACATAGCTTTAATCTTAAACATATATCTAAAAGTATAGGGCACAAATTGAAAAGAGACCTAAAGAAAGGAGACCTGGTGAGGTAGCATCATCTTTAGCCTAGCCTGAAGAACCAAGGTCACTAATTGAATTCATTAGCTTAGTGGCATTAAATCCTAGTGAAATAATATAAGATGCACTAAATTTTTTATCTAGTCTTATCAATCAGATGAAGAAGATGTCTACAGAGGAAGCTTAGGCTAAGGAATCAAAAGAATAGAAAGGGAAAGAAGTGACAATGGATTTCATCCCTGTTACAACACCTACCCCAAAGAGGAAAGCTGAGTTAGCATTAATTCCAATAGGAAAGAATAAATCCAAGCTGAAATTCACTCATCCTTTAATTGATTTCAACATATTTAGTGAATAAAATGTGTTACAAGGCCTAACCGTCCCTGAATGGTTTTTATATAGAAAATTGCAGAAAGTTCCTACACTACACCATATTTGGGTAATAAGAAAACCTATCAATATAACTTTGCATGATGAGATTAAGCCATGGATTATGGCTTTGTAAAAATAATAACAAAGGATAGTGTCTCTAAGAGAGCTAAGTGGCACACAAATATAAACTCTAGAACCTTCAAAAGTGATTCAATCATTAGTGGGAGTTTAGTTTAATACAGAGACAGCTAGTATAGAAAGAGTGATTGAAAAGAAGGCCATAGTTGAAGGTAAGGAATTCACCCTCAAAAAGTTAAATCCATTCAAAGGTTTGACCCTCATTGAAGGCCAAAAGCTTAGAGAATATAGGATATTTGAAGAAAATATCCTTGATGTATCCTAGGCTCAATCTTAGTAATTAAAAACCATGATCAAGGGCCTCTTACAACAAAACAAGAATCTAAAGGAGGCTTCTATCTTATCAATCCATGAAGATAGAATTAGGAATTTTGAGGACACCATGATTTACCTATTCAATTATTTGAAGTTAGATATAACTAAGAAGGAAGAAATGAAAATGAAAATCACTAAGGCTACATGCCAAGTTGGCCAATGCTAGGCTTCAAGCTATCAAGAGAAGGACTTGATCAAGGTCTTGAACAAGAACCTATTACATAACTTTAGGACTATCATCTTATCACATTTAAATATGGTTATGGACATATTGGTAGACAATATTGAATCCCTAAGCAACTGGGCCAAATTAATGGAGGACTTGGATAAGGACTTCAAATAACTAGAAGGTGGAGTGTTTCATATCTTATACATTTTGATTAAGGAACCCACATCCCTCATCTCATTAAGTCTTATAACTGATGAATATTTTATGCATAGGACATTTTAGTTTATACAGGAGGTGAGAAGCTAGGGGTAAGGCCAAATAATAGACAAGAAAAACAAAAATAGGACCATCAGTCTACTTCTATCATCTGAAGAGAAAATGGGAGATGCTAGTGGCATCAATGAAGCACTATATAAAATTGAGAAGGACATCAAGGACCTGAAAGATCATGGAAATAATCTTTTCTTGAAACCTATTGTTGACCTCTAGTTCATCAATGAGAAACACTATAGGATGAAGATTATTCAACAAAAATAGGAAACTACATCAATGCAAGGACTTCAAGTTAGTTATAAATATTATTTTTCATAAAATTTTAATATTTTAAAAATAGATTAATATTTTTTATAAAGGCATATGAAACTTTTAAGTACATTGCCTATAATTCAGTCCACTTGAAAATGTATAGTGTATTCTAGAACTTTTGTAGAAAGGATAGTTGTCCTTACACTTATACACTTGTAGTTGGATATGATTAACCGATATACTTCTTTGAATTTTGTAAAAGGAGTATTGTCATTTTTAAAAGGGGATTTTTTTAGCCAAAAACTTGTGTCAACTTTGAGTAATTAATAAAAGCAAGGAATTCTACAAAGATTGTCCATATTCATTTGTGTCATTTGTTATTATGGTTTATCTCTCACTAGCTTGTTCTCATTTCCATATTTGAATGGTTCTTATGATATCTTGGT
>JARHVA010006972.1:565000-690000 GCA_037957365.1 Torreya grandis | reverse complement strand
TAAATTAAATTTAAACAAAAAAATGTAAGCCAATTAACTTTACTCCTCTTGAAAAAATATTTCAATACAAGTATCACAAAAACTTCATTTATCAAGATTATATAAATTATATTACTTATGAAACACAAGATTTAATTATATCTTTTGGGAAGTTTTTCAAGGGATTGTTTACTATTAAATGGTACATCTAGATATGTATGCATCTAAATCATCTTTCTCCATTTAACATCACTAATATTATTATTAGTTGATACTAATTTCGCTTATCTAATTTATCCCCTTTCATCCCCCTAATTTATCACCTCTTTCCAATTATTTATCTAATGTCCCCCTTCATTATTTTTCATATACTAACCTTATCCATACCAACCAATTAATTAATTTATATCCTAAATCCCCATTTTCTTATCCTAATCTTCATTTATCTATTATTTGAGAATTTTAAATTCTCATGACCCACCTACACTAGCCTATTCCTAAGCTCTCCTACACCCCTAGTCCCTAATCACCCACTTGATCCTTATCTAATCCCCTACATAATAATAATTAGTCCCTAAAAATATTTTAATATTTTCCAATTCTATAATCCTCTCTATTCTTATCCCTCTTCTCTACAAGCCTCTAAATCTATATACTTCAAAAAAATCCCCAACCCTTGATCTGTCCAAGCCAACATTGAATCTCAGGCATTTATCCTTCCCTCCTATTTCTATTTAAACAACTCCATTCCTTCATTGGAGCTACTAAAAATCAATTAGGAAATTCATGTCTAACTATTAAAGTGATCAAATCTAGTCTCCATGCCAATCTAATCCATCATCAACAATATATGATCATGCCAACATATTATGTCAAAATTCTTAGCCTAAAATAATTAATCCAATCCTCTTGTTTTCATATTCTATTTAATCATGATTTAGAGCATTGAGCTTTAGGATTACAATGTTGATTTGAATTGTGAATTCATCTACTACATTTAGTTATAATGTCTCTTGATCTTACTTAGGTAGTTTGATGTTTGAATCGATTTAGATTATTACAAAGTGGTACATCCCAAGATGATCAACACCATTTTTAGCTACCTCAAAACCCTTTATATATATATATATATGTATGTATATATATATATATATATATATATATATATATATATATATATATATATATACATATATATACATATATACATATATATATATATATATATATATATATATATATATATTTATATATTATATATAAATGTAGATTTGTATGGTTTTAGGAAATTTTATTCCATTAAAATAGCAACATACTCATTTGGGAAACTTTTTAAATAGGGCATTTCAATGATTAATTGGTACATCCCAAGATGATAAATTCCATTTTCTACTACTAACTGATTTTGAAAGCATTTATAAGACATTTTAATGACTGATTTGTCCATTATGTGATGACCAAGATCATTTCAAACTATCATAAGAACACTTTCCATTTATATAGTTTGTCTATAAATAGATTTCCATATATTATTATATGATAGAGTTGAATCCTTTTATATATTTATTTAGATCTTAAAATTTGTATTTGAGACAAAATATTTTAAATCAAGGTAAAGGAACCAAGGTGGGGCTTTTTCATAATCCTCATTACAAATGATTAAAGCATTGGAGGAAAAAAATTATCTCGTTAAGAAGAACACCTAAACTACATCATAATTATGTGCTTGATTTAAAATATGTCTTGAATAACCCTCTTACATTAGAGGTATAATTTAATCCCTTGCCACCACACTATGTGGCACTAAATTTTTTGATTTATGAGAAACAACTAGGTAACCCTGAGAATGATCGAGAAATGAAACTCCTTGTATTAAACAAGCTAGTAAAGTTTGGGGTCACTAAATTAGCCTCATCTAATACATGAAAATTTAAGATCAAGCCATCTTAAAATTTTAATATGAATGAACTAAAATGTGATACCAATAAAACAATGAACATGATGGTATGACAATGAACTATATTACAAAATTCAACTCGCAAAAACAATACTAGATTCATAAAGCCTTTGGTGTTTCTTATTATGAAGTTGGTTGAGTGTCAACTCATATCAAACTCTCCCTACACCTGTAAACAACACCTAAGAATATTTTGTTAATCCTCCACTTATATGAGTCCCAATAGATTACACTTGATGGGTCTCCTACCATGGGTTTTGGATCACATCCAGGGGATCATCTAAATTAAAAAAATGTTTAATAATCCACTACAAGACATACAATGAAAATTATAGAAGTTAAAATATGGAAATAGAATTAAAATTAGCATCATATAAATTTGGAAATGATGGTAATGATTTATATATAATAGGCTCTTTCATAATAAGTGGAGTTTCATACACATATTTTGAAGATGTAACATAAGCAAATTAACCTTAAATAGGGATTTGACTCCTTAATTGTTAGACTCACCCCCTATAATACCTTTGAGATAATTTAATTCACTAATTCAAATACCTATGAGGTCAAGTCACCTTTCTTTATTTTAAAAACTAATATTTAGAGACGAATTTGACCCCAAAATGGTAATTAAAATAGGTGAGACAAAATCATACCTAGTAACTCAAAGACCTCTTGGGAAAAGATTTTGTGTAATTATTAAATTAATATGGTTATATGAGTGCATAAAAAGTCTACCTCAGAACATTTAGTATATATAGTATTTATATATAGACTTTGGTCTATTTATAGATTGTATCTAAATGTAGATTTGTATAATTTCAGGAATTTCATTCCAATAAAATAACAACAAACTCATCACAATAAATTACACTTGATGGGTCTCCTACCATGGGTTTTGGATCACATCTAGAGGATCATCAGAATTAGAAAATGTTCAATAATCCATTACAAGACCATAGTAGAATGAAAATTATAGAATTTCAAATATATAAATAGAAATAAAATTTTCATCATGGAACTTTAGAACCAATGGTAATGATTTAGAAATAATAGGCTCTTTCATAATAAGTGGAGATTTATCCACATTTTTTGATGTTTTAACATTTTTAATTGTTAGGAGAAATAAGTGGACCTGGTGGTATAAAAGTAGGCATACACATTGGAACATATGGTGTCTTTTGAACATATATGTCCACTTCAAATTTTTATCATATTTCTAAACTTGAAATTCTTCTTGGTCATTTATAATTCTTTTAGTGCCATTGTGACAAAATCAATTTCTCCATTACAATCACCAAGATGAAACCTAATCACCTACAACTAAGCTCCATATTTAGTGAATACATATGCCCCATGATCAAAACCAATGGAGTTATAATTTTGACATAGATATTGTGCTAATGATTTAGAAATAATAGGTTCTTATATAATAAGTGGGGTTTCATCCACATTTTTTGAAGATGTTACATAATAAAATTATCTAATAGGGATTTGAATCCTTAATTTTTAGCTCCCCCTAGGAATACCTTTGAGATAATTTAATTCACCAATTCAAATACCTATGAGGGAGAGTCACCTTTCTTGAACTTATAAACTAATATTTGGAGATGGATTCAACACCAAAATGATAATTAAAATAAGTGACATAAAATCATACCTAGTAACTCAAAGACCTCTTGGGAAAGGATTTTGTGTGATTATATAAATTATGGTTATTTGAGGGCATAAGTAATCTACCTCAAAACACTTACTATATATAACATTTATATATATAGAATTTCTATTTATAGATTGAATCTAAATGTAGATTTATATAATTTATGGAATTTCATTCCAATAAAATAACAAAAGACTCATCATAACAAATTAAACTTGATGGGTCTCCTACCATGGGCTTTGAATCACATCCAAGGGATCATCAAAATTTTAAAAAAATGTTTAATAATCCATTACAAGACCATTGTACAATGAAAATTATAGAAGTTAAAATATGTAAATAGAAGTAAAATTATCATCAGAGAACTTTGGAACTGATGGTAATGATTTAGAAATAATTATTAGGCTCTTGCATAATAAGTGGAGTTTCATCCACATTTTTTGTATATGTAACATTATTAATTATTAGGAAAAATAAGTGGTGGTGATATAATAGTAGGCATAGGTATAATAGTAGGCATACACATTAATAGATGGTGTATTTCAAACATATATGTCCAGTTCAAATATTTATCACAGTTCTAAACCTAAAATTATTCTTTGTCGCTTCTAATTTTTTTAGCATCATTGTAAGAAAAGTAATTTCTCCATTGCAATCACCAAGAAAAAATATGATCACCAAAAACTATGCTCCTTATCCCATGAATACAGATGCCCCTTGATTAAAACTAAGGGAGTTCTAATTTTTACATAGTAATGTGTGATAAGAGGCTATCTCTTTAAACTAATAATTCAAGCCATCGTAGACTCAAGCATTGTATGGTGATTAAGATCCTGATAGGTTTGCACCCAGAATTATTTTATATGAACTTATTTTGACATTATCATGGGTTTGGATTAACTAGTAGGTTTAATAGTTGATTTACACTATTTCACTTCACATAACCCCTCTTACCCCCCACATACACACACACAAATTATATTAGTTATTAAATACATATAATTGACATATAATATATATCATAATTTTTTTATATATTAAACTAATTAATTATTTATAAATATTATATATAAATTATATATCTTGTAAAAAATATTTTAATATTAATAAATATTATTATATCATATAATACATATGTTAATATATGTTATAAATTAATATTATATATTATATGTTTTAGTATAATATATTTCAATACATCTATATATTATTAATAGTAGAGAAATAATATTATATTTTTAATAAAATTAAATGAATTTTTATGTCTTTAACATAGTTTATAATGCCACTTAAGATGAAAATGGGCTGATTTTATGCTTCAATTAACATTACAGGGTCAAAAATGTGATCAGTAGTATGAACTTAAAATTCTACGGTGTTTCACCATGTGCAGAACAAATGAGGTAGATTACTTCAAAGAGAGAATATATTAAAAATTAATAATTTTTGGTATGAAATGGGAATTAAATTAAAATTTGTAATCACATATTATGAAACTTATATAATGTATCATGAAACATAACATTTGGTGATGTAGATGACACTTGGAATGAGACATGGGGCAGTAAACCAGATGGACAATCAATAAATTTTAAGTAATGAAAATGATTAATTTTTTAGGTTCCTTAGTTTATGAATCACAAGCATTAAATTTGATGTTGTATATGAAACTTGGTATTGGACAATTGACAGTAAATCAGATCGATAATTAATTAATTTCAAGTAAATGTGAATGAATAACTTTATAGCCCTTTAAACTTGGTTATAATTAGTCTAAGAACTATTAAATTATATACAAATTATATAAAGGAATTGATTTTATTCTATTTTAAAAAATTACCATAAAATTTTAGTTAACCATTAGGTCTTTTAAGCTACAATTTAAATTAGTGATACGTAATTATTCTATTGAATAGATTTAAATTAAGCTAAAATGCCAATGAATATTTATCTTGATGAGTTTATTTCTCCACTCAAATCCTTTGGTTTATTTCTCTAGTTTATTAAGACCATAATGATTTCTTACTAACTTCAATTTTGGTGTCTAACTATGGGATGTGTTTCTTGGTGTTTGTGACTGTAGGTGACACAAAGTGAGCTAGAGATGTGTTGGCAGTTTTTTGTAATTCATAGTTACTAAGATGCATGTATCCATGCACTATGGCTAAATAACATACCTTATTCAAACTATGAAGTATCTACATTAATAAAAATTAATTATGATCAATAAATAATCTAAGAACTAGCCTAAGATGGATATTTACAATGATAATTAAGTTAAAGTGGTCTAATTAAAAAAGAAGGAAAAGGAAGGGTAGGGTAAAAAGAAACATTGATTATCTTCATTAAAAACATCATGAAAAAGTTTAAATTTCATCTAGACATGTACTTAACAAATGTGTAACATGAAGTATCAAAATCTCAAATCCTATTACACATCCGGCAAGCTTCTAAGGAAGGTGGAAATAATGATAATAACAACCTGGTTTAATTTAAGGATTTACCATGGAGGCAAACAACATTAGCCCAAATGTAAGAAGAGTAATAAAATAAAATAAACCTAGGTAATTTCAATCAACCTAGCATTGACACAAGTTAACAACTCTAAAATTAAAGGTACACACCAAGAAGTCATAGTAGCCATTCAAATCTAGAAATCAAAATAAACAAGTGAGAGAGAAGCCATAATAACAATGAACATAAGAAAATACCAGATAATATTTGTAGAATTCCTTTCTTATATTAGTTACTCCAAATTTACAAAGTAATTTTGGCTCTAAAAAATCCCCCCATTTAAAATTGACAATGCTCCTTTTATAAGATACAAGAAAGTATGTCATTCAGTCCTAACCAATTAAAAAATTATAGGTGTAAGGACAACCATCCTTTCCAAAAGTGTTCTAGAAATACACTAGACTTTCCCAATGGATTGATCTATAGGCAATGTGTTTTACAAATAATGCATGCCTTTATAAATAGAATATTCTACTTTTAAGATGGATAATGATGCAGGAGCATCAACTCATCTATGAAAATTTTATATATAATGGTTAATTTTGATCAAATAAGTCCTCCCATGATGGATAATAAGTAGTAAAATTTTAAGGGTAGGACCTATATAATGACCTTAAAAATTCAAGACTATGTTTTAAAAGTCTATTTACCTAGGATAAGGTGACAACAACCTCATGAGTTGTTTAGAATGCTACATTGAAGACAAACTAGGCATATTTTAATTTAATAAGGAGACTTTGTCTTTTTATTTACTAATAATCATATATTTATGCATTGGTTGAGGGAAGATAGGTTCCAAGTCTATTAGGAAGAGACTAATAAATCATTGACATTTATATATAAACAAGAGAGATTATCAAGTAGGTAGAGGAGTTTATAAGAATTGAATAAAGGCCTCTAGGCTTGTATATGTATGCATTTAGATTGTATGTTAATTTTTAAAACCTACCAATAAAGGGAAGGATATTGTGCATTCAAGGACTTCACAGATCTCATGAAAAATGATCGAGTTTGGTATAATATGGAAGAATGTGATTTGAATCACATGAGAGGTAAGAGACTAGAATTAAGATAAGATAAAACTATTTATTATGAATTTGATGAAAGATTTTCACCATTACTAGTTTCTCATGATGAAGAGAAATAATAAAATAATTTACATTCATGCATAGAGGTATGATATTACATATGGGTCTATGGTAATAGGTTGAAGGAACATTTGTCTAATTATGTTTGATCTTGCCCTAATTTCATTGACTGTGTTACAAAGTTTAAACCTATGGATATTATAGTTTTATGTTGACACAAAACTTCATTCTAATCTTGGATGTTGTGGTAATTGTATTCCTAGGAGGAATATTTCATGGAAAACTGAGAAATCTAAATCAGGATTGAATTTTTTGAATAGATCCTAGAGTGTAGCAAATGACTCATTTTGTATATGTAGGAAGTTGATACCCAAATTGGCCTTCTACAAACCAACATGGCATTCTATATTACATGAAGATAGATCCCACATGGGCATTTTTTTAATATGAATCAAAATATTGTTTTTTAAGTACTCATGACCAATACTAATCGATATAAATCTCTGTTTAAGATTTAAGAACAAAATTTTCTATAACTTGAGTAATCTCAAACTTCGTATGAATGTCTAAGAAAATATTTGAGAAGTGTTAAATGTGATTTCATGGTAGACTATCTAGGAGAAAGAAATAATTTATGTTCTCAGTCTCTATTTCTTATTGTCACAATTCCATGTTGAAACCTAGTTGATGAAATAAGATCTAAGTTATTATATTGTGTATGTTGATAATGATGATCAACATTAAAGGCAAGTTCAAATAAAGGAAGATAGGGATGAAGGTTTCATCAGTTAAGAAAACTAGATGAAGGTAAGGATAAGTTGTATATTCAAGGTGAGTCTACCTCAAAGACATGCCAAGATTGTGTATATGATGTAAATGCATGGCTTCAAAGTAAGGAATTGACACATTATAGAACTATGGTTTAAAAAAAATTGATGGATAGGTTTCTCTAGAAGAGAATAGAAAAGAGGTGATAATATTATCATTAAGTTTAAATGTATGTAGAAATATCTCAAAAAATGAAAGGAAGCCATAGATGAAAATTGTAGGAAGACTAAGAGATCCTAAAGGGAAGATTTGAATGATGAAGTGAATTCTAAATGTAATTTTTGTTTGCATGATTGATTAAGGAAATCTATCAAAAAGGGTAAAGTGAGTTGAAATTCAATATTGTGTCATGAAGCTCATTTGTCTTTTTAAGCCAAATATTTGACAAAGCTTATTAATTGGATAAAGTATGAATATTAGATCATTGGTCTTTTAGAAACATCCAAGACTAAGTGAAATCAATATTAAACCTAGTCTTAATGAATACAAATCTTGAAAAAATAAGTGGAATGGGTAGATTTATAGATCAGTGAAATTTTTTGAAATAATAATTGGTGTTAATTTTTTAATAGGTGGATGATAAGCTTTGAATGAAAATTGTGGATTACCATCAGATAAGGTTTATCCACAGGAGAAATATTCTAACTTTGAGAACCCTCTAGCTAATGAAGTGCTCTATTACTGCTATAGGGTCTTCATTGCCTTCTGATACTACCCAACAGATGCATTTTTATATCTCCAAGTTGCTCAAGGATATAGGGGAGGTCCCCCATCATTACTATAAATCCTTTTAGATTGCTCACTAATGGACTCTATCTCAACTTATCTTTACATAGGTGATAATTTATCTCCCTTCATGTCAGTCATAATGCTCACAGGGTTTGGTTATGGTCCTCACCTTGCCAAGGTGTTCTTACAAGTTATAAAAATGCTCTAATGGAGGCCATGATCTCAAACATCATGAACTTAGATCCCTACCTTTACATCACCAAGTTTGCAAGGTCTTTGATTTGGAATATTATGCTCACATGGATTTCATGTGGCATCTTCATGGTATTATACTCATCACTATTCAAAATATGACCATTGAATTTAAATTTGAATCTAAGAAGTTGTCTTAAAATTGACATCCACATGTCCATCATATGATGTCAGTGTGAATGTCTTTGACAGGTGCTTGGCCTTCAATTTTAAATTCATATTTAGAACTCTCTACTATGTTAAAATTGAAATCCTTATAAATATCATTTGACATCTATGTGAACATGTTTGAAGGGCTCATGATCATCAATTTTAAACATGTTAGGTGGTATCTTTGTTGTCTTAAAATTGACATCCTTGAGACCATCATTAGACATCCATGTTAACATCATTAATAAGTGTGTGAGCATTAATTTTAAACATGTCCATAGGGTTATTTATTGATCTTGTCACTTGTCATTCCTAGGTTCATCCTCTTTCATATGTATGCCACATGGTGACTGTTCAATGATTTTATTTCTTATTTTATTAATCTCCTATGCATTGTTTGATATCTATACTAGGCTCCCATGATGGTTAAACTTGTCACCCTCATGGAGCTCCATACAAAATTTGATAATTTAACATTGCATTCATCATTTCATTAAATATGCTAGGCTTACACTAACCATATACCTCGGGAATATGCTTGGGAAATAATTCTTTGGTCAGAGTTTGAATTTTTAATACTTGTCACAATCTGTTGGATCTATATCGTACAAGAAAATGTGGATCATTAGATCAAGATCTGATGGATGTACCACCATTGGATTTTCAAAATTATTTTTTTGATAAAGTGACACTTGTCACCCTCTTGCTCATCCCAGGCTCTATTGAAGTCTTAACTCAGCTAGTGCCATTTGAGTAATCTCATCTGAGTGAATGCAAATCATTGATCCCCAAAAAAATATTGAAAATTAAGATTGAAATCATATATAAAGGACTTAGGATAAAATATTTAAGATAAGTTCTAAACATATTAAAGGGGACCCCATAAATTAAAATGGACCAAGGTATGAATACTTTAGACCAAGCTTAGAAACCTAAAATAAAAGGACTATCTGAATAACAAAGATATAGCATAAAGTCTTAGCCTAAGCTTTTTATCCTATTAATAAATATGACAAACATTAATATAAGACTTTAGGCTAAGCCTTATAACAAAGGGACTATGCAACTATTTAGACCAAGCTAATATTTTTTGCCTAAGCTTTGGTTATGTTGAAAAACATGACCAAACCTTAGGATAAAAATTAAACTTAGTCCATGATTCAAGATTAATTGGGTACATGTTTAAGTCATGTCTAATATTTAATCAATGCCCCATTTTTAATTAATTTTTTTGAGAAATGTATATTGCACAAATTTATAAAGAACGTAGGACTGTAAAAGAACTCAGAGGATTTTTTCAAGTGCAACTGTCACTTTTAATTATTAATGAGCTGGATGCCATGAATATGCCATGATGACACCACATAAGCAAGACATGATAGATTTTAATATTTTGTGGACCAAAAAAAGGCAAAGGTATAAATGATTGATCTAAATAAAATCTAATGATGAAACTTATAATTTGGATTTATTGCTACTATTAGAGCTCTGCATAAACCTTCAAAAAATCCCTAGCAAGTATGAGAGCCCTAATTTTACCCTATGATCATTGTAATCAAGCCAAGAAGAGTTGGATTGTTATCTATCCAAGGACAAATCAGTTTGGGAGCTAAATTACAATCCACTAGTGGAAAATTTGATGAAATTCATAGCCATGGTATTCTTGAAGAGGTATTTCCAAGGAGGATGTGGATCTTACTTGACCTAAGATTACATTACATAATATATATTTTTAGTATATATTTTAAATTAATATTATATATTTTGATATTATATATATATATATATATATATATATATATATATATATCATTTTAATATATTAAATATATCACTTGCCTTCAACTTAAATACTCCCGAGGTGAATTTGTATTCAAAAATAGGTGGGAGCTCACAATGAATTTGAAATTCAAATTTACTTTTCAAAATAGGGTCCATATAATTTTCATACATTTTTAAGAAGAATAAAACATGCCAAACATGTCTAACTAGATATATTCCTATTCTTACATATTCTTATTTTTTTCCTGAACATACACTATAGAGCACTGATAGATCAAAATAGAGCAAGTTGTAGAGTGTCCAAAGTGTTGACCATATTTATTACTATAATTTTTTGCAGATCCTTATTTTTAGGTATTTAATCTTAATATTGTTTAATATATTTTTTTACTCTATCTAAAATGTGTAATTTATTTATGTTCACTTGACCCTTTTATTCATTGTTTAACACTTTATGTTATGAAATCACTAAAATTCAGATAGTCTACCTGAATTATTGTAATAATTTTGGCCCTCCTAGAGTGCACCTAGCTATAATGTTAGAGAGCCTTCTAATAAAGGAGCACACACATGACTATTTTTTAGAAAAATAGGGTTTTGAAATTATAACACTAGAATTTTATAAAACAATACAATAAATATAATTTTAAATACTCTGCTTATATATACTTAGATAATTTTTTAATAAAAAATAGTATAATTTTTAATAATGTGTGTCAAGCCTAGGGAGGCCTTAGGTTAGCCTAGGCAGTAGTGAGCCCTACTATAAATCTTGGTACAAAAGGAAAATAGGTCAAAGGATTCAAGTGGGTGTATAAGATAAAAATGGGTAGACTCCACCAGTTGTAATTCAATATGGGTAGACTCCTTGTTTTGTTTAAATTCTATGGAAAATAGTCACACAATAATTACTTTGCACCTTTTTTATCATCTTCATCATCTTTTGAAAAATAACTAATTGCATAGATTTAGCTAATAAACCATGTAGTTTAAATGTCTTTCCTTCTAAATGAATGAGCATGAATAGTTACTCAAAATTCATCTCAATTATGCATAAAGTGGTGATCCATTACAATCCAAAAAAATGTTAGCCCCATCTATCATAATAGAAAACATAAGATAATATAATAGGTAGTCTCCCATATATTTATAGTATGGCATTTACCAGAATAATTGATTATACCCCCACCTATAATTAGGATTTGAAATTCTCAGGATGTGTAAATGAAATAGTTCAATTGAGTAGCCAACTTACTATTGATGAATTTGTGTGTACTCCTAGATTAAATAAATATAACAAACTTATATTGCTTGAGTAAATTGACCACCTTAATATTTTGAGGATTACTAATACCTAAAAGTACATGATAATAAATAGTAGGCTGAGAATATTTAGATTCATCGTTAGGTCCTTCTAGACTATTGATGTGTGTCTATGTCAAGGATGTAATGTGAATAATAAAATAACATTTCTTAGATTAAAAGGACAACAAGAATATGGTAATGAAAACTTAGGGCCTCACTAAGTTTTTCTAGAGAAATTATGTGGTTACAACTTACCACCTTCTAGTCTATAAGCAGACCCTCTTGTAGGGAAAATAGGAATATGGTAGTGACATAATCTACATGAATTTGTTATGATGTAAATTTATTTGTATTTGGTAATGTAAGCCCAAACTCTTAAAAAAAAATGGATATACATAATGGGCATTAATCTAAAGTGATTCATGTTAAAAAAAATTCAAAAAGAGGGAGTAAGGTAGGGAAAAAAAGAAAGTTCCTTTGTAATAAAAAATACCAACATATATCCTTTGATTTTTGTTACTAACCTAGATAGCACCCAGTTGAAATTAGACTACTTAGATCTTATTCATATCTAAACTAGAATTGGAATGATCTAAGGCTATGGGATGCCTATATCTAGACCAAACCTCTAGTTGTGAGGCTATTTCCTCTAAATATGTGAATTGAGGATCGATTACTAAACCTATTAGATGTCGGGATGAAAAGAATAAAGAAGAAACTAAAATGATTCTTCAAACATAGCAAGATCTTATAAACCTTGAAAATACACAATACCTTATTAATTCAATGTCTAGAATATCAACATAATTTCTAAGTCCCTTAAGCATCTATAATTGAAGATTTCATGGAATTGAATATTCAACTAAGTTTGGCTCCTTGAGGTCTCCTCTAAATTCCACAACTTATTGCATTCATTTTAGACTATTATCTTCTTCACATGTTCACCATTATTTCATTATGAAAACAAACCTCTCCTATATAGACCATTGTGCATGATGTGATGTCCTTTATATAGATTGTGATAGGGTATAAAGATAATTTTGGAGTTTTGACAATACACAAAGTACCCATGAGTTGATCTATGTATGATGATGTCTCAACAATCTCATTACCCTACTTGAAAGTCTATACCGTTGAAGTCTCCATTAATCATGGTTCACCCACTTGACTATAGTGGTGCTCTTGAGGCTAGCTATAGATGTACATTTCTATTTCTTTAGCCCTATTTGAACCTCACATATATCCTTATTGAGCTCTATATTTAGGTTATTCATATCAATAGTTCATGCATTGGATGGTCTAAATAGCCTTTACAAGACTAGAAAAGGTCTTAAGACTACCATACCCCTAACTATAGCATATTTTGACTTGAAACCAAGCCTGCAAGTGTCTCAAGGACACTATTGATTGCTTAAAGGTTGCTTTATTAGGATTTTTGATGCACTTATTTTGCTTCCTATGTTAGCATGGAACAAGGGGAAAGTAATAAACTCAATTTCAAGTCTTGGAAGACTTGGGGCTTGAGTTGTTTATACAACTACTACTATAAATAGCATAAATAGTAGAGAGGTGATCACCACTTTTAAAGTCTACTAGCAAACCCTAGTGTAGGGACACTATATGTTTATGTAGTGATTTTTATTCTTACTAATATTTATAAAAAAATAATATGTGCAAATTATTGCCCAAAATGTAAACAAATAATGGATATTTATAGCATGAAATAATCTAAATTTATTCATGTGTGGATCCAAGAGTGAGTAGGGTAGGGTAAAAAAAATATTGTGCTCAAGATGATCAAAGATACCAATTCTACTAACTTTTGTGGCAAAAGCACATGAAACTAGCATCTACCAATTCTAGCATAATGTTCAAATCTAAATAAATGTAGTTTAAGCTTCATAGGAAGGAAATGCATATGTTTAAAAGCATACTTTTCATGAAAATTACTCACTCATATCAAATTGCATGGCACATTCGATTGTAAATGAGAAGAAAATAGAGCAAGTATACTATCATTAGTCAACCTAGTGTTAAACTCAATATAATAGATGCATATAATGTGTGTTATTACCAATTTATCTTACATAAAAGAAACTATTTTTCCATTTAAAAGCATGAGAATAAGAAATCATAGAATACACACAAGAGAAAACTATAGATAAACTCTTGAATTCTTTGGCTCCTTGTATTAATTTGGTAACAACTATTTTTTGGTTACAAATGAGGGGGAAAACCCTATTTATAGGCTCAAAAAATTCTTAAGACAAGTTTATATGGGCACATAAAAGGCACCCAAATATAGCCAAGTGGCTAAAATGTAATTGTAAGGCACTACTTGGTCAAGTTTCATGACCACTCTAGCTTGTTGGATTCCATATTCATGCCTCTTATTCATCACTTTATAGTGTAATGCTCTACTCCTCTCATGGTAGTTAAAGTATACTTCTTCCTTGTGTAAAATTTATTTATATTCCTACAAGCCAATTTATATAGTTCCTCCATTAAGAACTCAATTCCCTATTGAAAGTCCTTGAGGTCAATGACATCTAGGTTTGATTGATCCAAGGCTTTTTTGGAAGATTCCTCAAAATATATAGAGATAAGTATAAGACCTTTGGATGGTCTAGGTTGGATACTAGATTCGCCTTGCTCAAAGCTTAGAGGTAGGCTTTGTCCACTTGAAGTAGCCTATAGTGGAGGTCAGCATGGATTGTTCCTAATGAGAGGAATATTGTCTTCTTCCTCCTCCTCTTGTGCTTCCTCATATTTAGCATTAAACATGATCCCATGAGTTTATGGGAGCTAGGGCTTCAAAATATTCTATTTCTTCTTCTCCCTATCAAACCTCATTTCTAGCTTGATATTCTTCCTTACATCATTTTTGAGGACTACCTCATTGTAAATTACATCCCTATAAATCCATTCATGCACCTTTTCTTAGTGCTTATATTCTATATCCACATCCTTTTTTAATTTGAATAAGAGCCTTGAAATGACATTGCTGGGGTCCCATGTGCTAAAATCATCCTTAGGCAATATGTATAAGTTTCTATGCCATACAACTACTATAATGGCTTACCACTTTATGATTTTAGTTATACCATATCATAAGGATTCTATTGGGGGACTATCTTTGAGCTATTGAATTTTATATTTCAATTGAATTAAAATTAAAATTGAATGTTTATTTGCCTTTGATTCATTATTAATTTTATATTTAAAGCTAAATTTTGCTGCCTTTTAACATGTGACACCTTCTGATTGATCACAAGAGCTCTCAAAATATAGATTAGTGTGATGATTTTTTTGTACTATGACACATGGCATATTTATATTCATGGTGATGTATTTTTTGGGGTACTATAATTTTGGTTGGCTATAGGAGTGTCATGCGTCGTTCTTGCAGGCAATCAAAGCTATCATTAGGGTTTTTGCCAAATAAAAAGGTGGCATGGTTATATCAAATCACTTACAAGGACTTTTGTAATCAATATGGAAGGTATTCCAAGGCCATTTGAGTTATATTCATGGATATACCTTGAAATTAAATTCTAATCGTATGCATGCTCAAGGTAGTTTCTAGGAGATATCTTGAAAGAAAATTCCAATAGTGTGCATCAAAGTTCTTGCCAAATAAAACATTGTCATGGTTATATCAAATACTTTGTAAGGGCCTTTTAAATCAACATGAAAGTTATTCCAAGGCCCTTTAAGGTATCTCCTTAGAGATACCTTGAAATAAAATACCAATCATTTATATGTTTAAGCTATCTCCTATGAAATATCTCAAAAGAAAATTCCAATAGTGTGCATCAGTGTTCTTGCCAAATAAAATGTTGTCATGGTTATATCAAATCCATTGCAAGGACATTTGTAATTAATATGTATGTTATTCCAAATACCATCAATTTATCTCCTAGGAGATAACTTGAAATAAAATTCCAATCATGTGCATGTTCAAGGTATTTCCTATGAGATATCTTGAAAGAAAATTCCAATAGTTTGCATCAAGGTTCTTTTCAAATAAAAAGCTTTCATGGTTATATCATATCCATTATAAGGACCTTTGAAATAAACATGGAAGTTATTCCAATTACCTTAAAGGTATCTCTTAGGAGATACCTTGAAATAAAATTACAATCATGTATAGGTTCAAGGTATCTCCTAGGAGATATCTCAAAAGAAAATTCCAATAGTTTGCATCAATGTTCTTGCCAAATAAAAAGTTGTCATATCTATATAAAATACCTTGAAATGACATTCACAATCAACATGTAAGGTATTTTAATGACCTTTAAGGTATCTCCTAGGATATGCCTTTAAATAAAATTCCAATTGTGTGCATGTTCAATGTGTTTCCTAGGAGATATCTCAAAATAAAATTTGAATAATCTGCATCTAGATTCATACCAAATAAAAAGTTATCATGGTTATATCAAATATTTTTCAAGGACATTTTAAATAAATATGGAAGTTATTCTATGTCCCTTTGAGGTATCTAATATTAGATACCTTGAAAGAAAATTCTAATCATGTGCATGTTTAATGTATGTCATAAGAGATATCTTAAATGAAAATTCTAATAGAGTGCATCAATATTCTTTCCAAATAAAAACTTGTCATGGTTAAATGAAATCCATTGTAAGGAAATTTTCAATAAAAATGGAAGGTATTCCAATTCCCTTCGAGGTATCTCCTACAAGATACCTTAAAATAAAATTCCAATCATGTGCATGTTTAAGGTATCTCTTCAGAGATATCTCAAAAGAAAATTCCAATACTGTGCATTAGGGTCCTTGCCAAATAAAAAATTGTTATGGTTGTATTAAATACTTTGAAAGGACCTTTTAAATCAATATGAACCATGTTCAAACTTATCTCTATTCTTTTTATTTACCTTTCCCTATCAAAATTACTTTGTTGACCTTCGTCTATGTCACCTGGGGTCGCCTTCATTTGGTTGGTCATCGAAAACTAGCTTGGATCATTTATATCTTCACTCATCTCACTCCATTGATCTACCTAATGATAATGAATTCAATCCTTATATCATGTTCCAATATTCATGCACTTTTGACACTTTTAAATTAGACCTTTACACTCAAGGTTAGATAAGTCCTTGACTTGCTCACTTCTCATTGATCTTGAATCCATGATTGAATACTAGACATTCATCTATGTGGGCCCATTAACTTGTAAATAACTTCTCATTTTTGGATATTCTATATGGATGAATTTACACCATTGGATTTTCCTAAAACTACTATTTGAAAATAAATAGCTACTTTATGATATCAAATTTGATGTCCATGCAACCATATTTGATGTCTGTGTGAATTTATTTGACATTCAGGTGAACATCATTGGGGTAATCAAACTTCAATGGTAATTTTCCATGGCTTGAATTTTATTTTCATGTACCCATCAATTGACATCCATAGGAATGTTAATGATATTTTCACAACTATTAATCTATGCCTGGGCTATCTCTTTTAGACCTTTTTTCTAGACATTTATTATGGGCTTTGTGTCTAGGCCACTTTCTTTGATGGAATTTGTTTGCGGCTCATTATGCATCATAAAAAATGTTTGGGGAAATCATTGTGGGATAATTTCTCAAAACAATTAAGTCTTCCTTATATTTTCCTTGGACAATTTTTTGTGGATAAAATGTATGAAATAATTCATGCCTTCATGATTTTTGCTCAGCTACTTTCCCCAAAATAATTTGTACTTAGTATTTTGACTTGGAATAAATTATTTTAAATAATTATGCCTTCAAAAAAATTATCCCAGACAATTTTCCTAAAATAATTTGTGCCCTTGTACCTTTTTTCATAACTTTTGTCATCAAGATTTTTGCTTTTGAATGGCATTTTTGACCCTTTGAGACTTTCGTTTTGGACCACTTTCCTAAATTCATGATCCTTTGAGACTTTTTTTATGGCACTTTCCTAAAAGAAATAACCCTTTAATAAAATTATATTGGGCCCTATGTTGAAGAAACAACCCTTTATGACTTTGTCTTGGGATAATTTCCTAAAAAACGACCCTTCAAGAAAATTATATAAGACACTTTGCTTGAAAAATACCCTTCGATATTTTTGTTTGGTCCACTTTGTCAAGGAATGATCCTTCAATAGAAGTGTCTTGGAGGACTTTTATCTAGTTGAAATGACCTTAAGGATTTTAATATGGATAAAATGTCCATAATAATTTGTCTTTGGGCCTTTTATTTTAGAAAAAAATGTCTAAAACAATTCCCAATGGTAAGCTAAAAACCCAAAACAAATTTCTTGAAAGAATTCCAAAACATATTTAAATAAAGTGGAATAATTTATATGATGGAATTAGCCTTGTACCTTTATTGTAGACAATGTGTGGAATAATTTATCTGAGAGAACTCTAAATGTTGTAACACTTAGCTAAAAGTTGAAATATTTCCTAAGTGCAAACGTAGGCTTTTTCAAACCTATTCTTGTAACTATTCAACACCATGAAAACCTACCACTTACATGTATGATTCTAAAATGACCTAGAGATACCAAATGATACAAGGAATAAGATACAACATATGCTATGACATTATAAAAATCCCCTATAGAAGATTTTGACTATAGGGGGTTGATCCTTTTTGGCTTGTGGGGGAAAATAGTCAACATCTTTGGTGATTTCCCAAAGGGTAGCATGTGTGTTGTTCCATGACCAATTACCTAATACTATCCATTGGGATATGGAGTCATAAGTATATAGGCTTGAAATAAAAACTACCTATGTTATGCACCAAATAATATAAAATACAAATAAGAAGTAACACATAAGATAAGAAACTAAATAAAGACACACTTGTGCTTCAAGAGCACTTATTAGAACACAACATGATAAGAAAGGAAACACACACCTAACCTAGTATTTATAAAATATACCTTCAAATCTCAATATTAGGGTTTTAAGTGTATCCCATTCATAGGGATAGGTAGTTATTCTCCATTCATCCTTGATAACTAAAAGGAGTTACTTTGCTTGCACTTGGTGATGACATACAATCCTCTCTATAAGTCATAAAATTCGGTATGCCTCCATAGTTTTTATATATATTAATCCCATTCCAATATTATTTCACCTTAATAAAATGATGTTGGAGTTTCCCTCTTATCAAAATACCTCTTCATCAGTACCTAGTGATGTTCCATGCCCTGATTAGCTTTACCTCTAATTTCTTACAACTCTATTAATTTTATCAATCTCACTTCCATTAGAGTGTTCTTAATCATATATAGTTGATGTGATAATTATAAGGTAGGTATCTCTTGAGATATATACAACCTAGACTCCCTTCCATAGACAAGCACAAAAGGAGAATTCCCTATTGACCTCTTGGGAGTTATCCTATCAGCCCACAAGGTTATCTTCAATTTGGTGTGCCAAGATCTTTGGTTATGATCCAAGGTTCTATTAATTATTTTGATAAGGTTTTTGTTAATAGATTCAACCAACCCATTACCATTATGGTAATATTTTTATTAATTTATCAAAAATATAAATTGGCTATTTGCCCAATCAGCTCTCCTAGCACCCATAAAAGCAAGAGCATTATCTAAAATAATAGTAGGAGTGTTGAACCTTGTTAAGATGCTCTCATAGAACTCAACATGGAATTTATTTCAAGTCCCTTCAAGGTATATATTAGGATATACCTTGAAATAAAATTCCAATCTTGTGCATGTTTAAGGTATCTCATAGGAGATATCTCAAAAGATAATTAAATTAGTGTGCACTAGGGTTCTTACCAAATAAAAAGTTATCATGGTTGGATAAAATCCTTTATAGGGACATTTGTAATCAATATTTAAGTTATTTTAAGGCCCTTATAGGTATCTCCTATGAGATATCTTGAAATAAAATTCTAATCATGTGCATGTTCAAGGTATCTCCTAGGAGATATCTCGAAAGGAAATTCCAATAGTGTGCATCAGGGTTCTTTCCAAATAAAATGTTTTCATGGTTATATAAAATACTTTGAAAGGACATTTTCAATAAAAATGGAACGTATTACAAGGTCATTTTAGGTATCTCCTAGGAGATAAATTTAAATAAAATTCCAATCATGTGCATGTTTAAGGTATCTTGTAGGAGATATCTCGAAAGAAAATTCCAATATTGAGCATCAATGTTCTAGCCAAATAAAAATTTGTCATGGTTATATCAAATCTTTGAAAGGAAATTTGAAATGAACATATAAGTTATTCCAAGGACCTTCAAGGTATCTCCTATGAGATACCTTTAAATAAAATTCCAATCATGTGCATGTTCAAGCTATCTCCTAGGAGATATCTCGAAAGAAAATTCCAATAGTGTGTATTAGTGTTCTTAACAAATACAAAGTTTTCATGGTTATATAAAATACATTTTAAGGACCTTTTCAATCAACATTAAGGTATTCAAAAGCCCTTATAGGTATCTCATAGGATATACCTTGAAATAAAATTCTAATCATGTGAATGTTCAAGGTATCTCCTAGGAGATATCTCAAAAGAAAATTCTTATAGTGTGCATCAGTGTTCTTGTCAAATAAAAAGTTGTCATGGTTATATCAAATACCTTTCAAGGACATTTTTAAAAAACATGGAATGCATTCAAAGGACCTTTAAGGTATCTCCTAGGAGATGCCTTTAAATAAAATTCCAATTGTGTGCATGGTGAATGTATCTCCTAAGAGATATCTCGAAAGAAAATTTCAATAGTGTGCATCAGTGTTCTTGTAAAATAAAAAGTTGTGATGGTTATATCAAATAACTTGTGAGGACCTTTGCAATAAACATAGAAGGTATTACAAGGAATTTTTAGGTATATCCTAGGAGATAAATTGAAATAAAATTCCAATCATGTGTATTTTAAATGTATATCCTAGGAGATAACTTGAAATAAAATTCCAATCATGTGTATGTTTAAGGTATCTCCTAGGAGATATCTCAAAAGAAAATTACAATAGTCTACATCAAGGTTCTTACCAAATAAAAATTTGTCATGGTTATATCAAATCCTTTACAAGGACATTTGAAATCAAGATGGACCATGATTAAACTTAGTTCCATTCTTTTTATTTACATTGACCTATATAAATTTCTTTGTCAACCTTCATCTAAGTCACCTGGGATCACCTTGATTTGGTTGGTCATCAAAAACTAGCTCAGATCATTGATCTCTTAACTCATCGTACTTTGTTGATCTACTTAATATGAATGAACATGATCCATAGATCCTATTCTAGGATTCACATGATTATGCCACTTGTCAATCACGCTTTTTTACTTAGGGTTTGTTAATTCCTTGACTTGTTCACATGTTATTGATCTTGAATTTGTGATTGAATATGAGCCATTGATCTATTTGGGACCATTAAGTCATCAATAAATGATCATCATTGGATATTATATATGGATGAATATATACCATTGGATTTTATTAGACCTAATATTTAAAAACAAATGGATACTTCATGATCTCAAATTTGATGTCCATACAACTATATTTGACATTTGTGTGAACATACTTGACATCTACATGACCGTCACTAGGATATTTAAACTTTAATAGTCATTTATTGTGGATTAAATTTGACACTCATGCACCCATCAATTGACATCTGTGGTAATGTCAATGATGTCTATGTAGTCATTAATCTGTGCCCATGTTATTTATTTAATACCTTTTACTAGACATTTATTGTAGGCTTTGTGTCTAGACCACTTTCTTCGAAGGGATTTATTTGTGACTTTTTTGCATCATAGAAAATGTTCAAGAAAATTGTCATTGTAAAATTACTCTAAATAATTAACTCTACCTTATCTTTGCCTTGGATAATTTTTTTCAAAAAAAAATGTTTGAAAGAAATCATGCCTTTAGGATTTTTGCTCGGCCACATTCCCTGAAAGAATTCATACTTAGTATTTTGCCTTGAAACAAATTCTTTGAAAGAATATTGCGTTTGATAAAATTATCTCAAACAATTTTATTGAAAGAATTTGTACCCTTATACCTTTTTTTAAAACTTTTGTCTTTGGGTTTTTTTGCTTTTGAATGACATTTTTGACCCTTTGAAACTTTTATTTTGGACAACTTTCCTGAAGAAATGACCCTTTGGGACTTTGTTTATGATGATTTCTTGAAATAAATAACCATTAAATAAAATTTTATCAGGCCCTTTTCTAAAAAAACAACCCTTTGGGACTTTGTTGTTGGATAATTTCTTAAAAAATGGCCATTTTGGAAAATTGTATAGGACACTTTGCTTGAAAAATACCCTTCAAGATTTTTGTTTGGTTCCCTTTGTGAAAGAATGATCCTTTTGTAAAAGTGTTTTGGATTTTTTTCCAATTGATGCACACTATTGGAATTTTCTTTCAATATATTTCCTAGGAGATACCTTCAACATGGACACAATTGGTATTTTATTTCAAGGTATTTCCTAGTCAGTGTTCTTGCCAAATAAAAAGTTATCATGGTTATATCAAATAATTTTTAAGGACCTTTACAATAAGCATATAATGTATTCTAAGGCCCTTTGAGGTATCTCCTAGGAGATACATTGAAGTAATATTCTAATCATGTGCATGTTCAAGGCATCTCCTAGGAGATACCTCGAAATAAAATTCAAATTGTGTGAAATAGGGTTCTTGTCAAATAAAAAGCTATCATGGTTATATCAAATACCTTGAAAGGACCTTTTCAATCAACATGGAAGGTTTTAAAAATTCCTTTGAGGTATCTCCTAAGAGATATGTTAAATGAAAATTCCAATCATGTGCATGTTCAAGGTATCTCCTATGAGATATCTCATATGAAAATTCCAATCATCTGCATGTTTAATGTATCTCTTAAGAGATACCTTGAAAATCCTTCATAGAGGTTAACCACAATCGAAAAAAAATTCCAATTATATGGGATGACACATAGGGGTTAGCAACCCTAATCCTTCATAGAGGCTAACCACAGGCACCTGCCTAACTCCCCACAACTATAATTTTATATCATGTATCATTTATGTCTAATCAATACAACTTACAACTCATCCTTATAAAACCTTGTAATGATGTGGGAAATTCATAGAACACAAAAAATGGTTTCTCCTTTTAGATCAGTTATTTCGCACTCTTATTCAAGATATTATGGCTTCGGCTATTGAAGTATCTGAGGTAGTTATATACCACACACAAAAAATACATCAAAGAAAGCATTAGTACACATTCATAAATATGAATCAATTTTAACTTAATCATCCTAATTAATATATTTACCAATATTTAAATAGTTTTAACACATCTATAAATCAATACATCAATCAAGACAGTCAATAATCTATTCACAACTATTGCACACTAAAGATTATTGAAACATAAAACCAAAAAAGTAGTAACTAATTGCACATAAATTGGAAATAAAATACTCAAACACTTCACTGATGATCCAAATTGATTTTTATCCTATATTCAAAAATTATTTGACAAAAGTCCAAGTTAGACTATAATTAGTTATATAGACTTGGGGAAGTGGTTGTCTCATCCTCCAAGTCCAAGTAAGGTCATTACATGTGACAGTTAGAACATGTAATTATAACTATGGTAAAAAATATATAAGAGCAGTCTTATAGTTATCAATTAAATAAGTTAAGATTTTTAAAACTATACAACATGTGTATGTGTGAAAAATATAAGGTCAACTTTACAATGAAAAGTTTGAACTATAATAAAACTATGACTATGCCCACCATCTACAAAATTGTGCATGCATAAAATCTTAGCCTATTAAGGCTAAGTCATCTAGATAGTTTCTTGTACTTTGGTTGGTGTGGTAGTTAAGGTGGAAATTTAAAATATTGATGCACTACCACAAGTCTACTTCTTCTTAGCCTCATTCTCTTGATAAGCTTTATATGTTACATAATTTTATTGCCATATGATGTTCAAGTTCAATAGTGGTGGTCAATGTATCCTCTTAACTTATCCAAAGAATATATCACTCTCTTCCTTAGTTATCTAAAACTTATTCTTAAAAATATCAACCTCTGTGACTTTATTTCTATCCACACTTAACTCAGATTCTATCTCTTCTAGTGCTAGGCCTTGCAAACTCTACATGAAGTCATTTGTTGCTTCTTGAATGAGTTTATCAAATTTTATCCCACTAATTGATTTGCATGTGGCATCCTTCAACTTTGATAGATTCAAATCACGTAAAATTTAGAGGATTTGGGCCTCATGCACCTAATATTTGGGGGTCAAATCACTAACTAATTATAACCATTCTCATGTTTCCTCTTTTCTTATGACAACCAAGTTCAAGGCATTGGATGCCTCTAGTGTTGTCATCAAATTTAGATGACTATATAAATAGTCTCTTATGTATGAAAATAACACTTTCAACTTAGTTTTGTCATCTCTCAATTAATTATATAATTAGTTTTCATTATTTACATTAGGGGCCATTTTGGCATTCATAAATTACATTGCCTCCAAAGAGTTGTAGCATTGAGAAGCTTCTTCTTGCACCTAAGCTTTTGTGTCTATAAGGATATCCACAGTCTTTTCCTGTTATCTTAATTATTCAACCTCATCCTCAAGTTTCTAAAATTCAACTTCAAGTTCTTGTTGAGTCATCTATGTTCCCTCATGGATAACTACTATAGCATCCTTATGGGCTTGAGCCAGGTCTACAATATTTCAAATTTAAGGAGACTATTTGGGATATCTATTCTACCTCTTAGTGAGGGAGAATACTTTGTATTTCCTTTAAAATTATTTATGTGCCCTTATCATCTTCCAGCTTCCTATTCTTAAATCTATATATACTACCAAATGCGAGGTCAAATATAGTGGAGACAAAGGGAATCTTGATGATCCTTGAGCTAGGCATTTGGGTTAACTTGATTCTAAAGTCCATCACCCATGAAATAATATCCAACTGAGATGCATCTAAGGTTGTAACCATAACCTCTCTCTCTACCTCCTCTTAAACTTGTTGTTTCTTCTGAGCCTTGACAAGGATGTTAGGCAGGGAAGGCCAAATAAAATCTTGGACCAATCCACTCTATACATTGAGAGAGTGGATAGACTATAATAAATTAAGGCTTGGGCTTCCTTCCCTTACTATAAATTATAATAATGGTTTCCTCTATGGAGGTGGTGGATGGTATAGGAAGAGAAATTTGAGTGGATTGGATGTGAAATTGTGGAGTGGATATTGTAGTCTATATCCTTTTAGACACCTTCTTCTTATTTGAGGCTTTGATTGTGGAGGTGACACATGGGATATAGGAGGTAGGTATGGTGAGTGCAATGGAAATGGATTATGGAATGGCCATGGTGGTGGTTACAACATCTTTTCCAACTCAAGGGTGATAAGAGGGAATCAAGTGAATGTGGTAGCGGTGAAGGGATCGACAGAGGTAGAAGTAGGCACTTCCACCTACGGTGTCCTCAACATATAAATAATATAAACACATCCAAAAATGGGAATATAAGATAAAGGAATACTCATGAAAGGATGAGTACCTAAGGAAATTTGTACTATAATCTCTATTTAAAGTCTCATGTTAGTTATCTCCATCTCATCTTCTTCATTAGAGTCATCCTTAATGTCATTAATTATCACAACCTCTCCCTCTATTGGTTTCAAATGTGGAGGTAAAGTAGACAAGCCTTGGGATGATTCAACTATGGGACTCCCTGTTAGAGTCCTAGGATTCCTTGTATAAACTAGAGGGGTATTCATCTATGTAAGGGAGCCTTATTGAGTTGATGCCATTAGCTCTTGTGTTTCTATCCCAACAGATGTATAAATTTTTGTTTGGGGTATAAAATTAGTCTCTTGAATGGTTTTGGTAATTAGATGTTCTTTTTTTCTCTCCACCTCATCAAAATTTAAACTAATGGGGTGTACTAGCTATGTTCCACTACTTTTTCTGGGTTTAGACAACCTAGGATCTTTCTTCATAGTCTTCAGCTTCAATTTTAAAGGGAGGGCTTGAGATGAGGGACCCTCCTAGTCATTGCATTGTCCCTTAAACTATCCTCTTTAGAAGTCAGATTGCTCCCATCCTTTGTATAGAGCCTTCTTGATATCCAATTCCCTTACTATGATTTAAGGATCATCATGGATCATTCTTAAACAATCTTCTTGGATTCTAAAAAACCTTGCTCTTTCCAACAAGTCCACATCATCCTTTACATTAAGAAACATAAAATCATATGAATAGGGAACATGGCTGTAGGGGATGTTAGATTAGAGTATGTGCTTCTTAATAAGCCCATGCAGATCCCAATATGTATGTGAAAGCATGGGGAAAGGATAACTCTTTCACTTATTGCCTACTTCTCAAAAATCCTTCCTCATTATGTAAACCATTCTTCTAATTATTAAATGGTGACCAAATAATAAAGCCTTCTTATGCCTAGATATGTCTTCTTCAACACTCCACCATCTACCATAGTTGGAAAGAAATTTATTGCTCTACCAACTTTTCTAGGATGTTTTTTGAGAGACACAAAGGATTAACCTTATTTACCCAAATCATTATAACTATGAAGTTCAGATAGAGCAGATAATCCCATTTACCTTCTAGGTTTTTAACAATATTTTATCCAATTTTGGGCATGGGTGAGCCATGAATGGCTTGCCAAACCTATGTATATACATCTTCAGCTATCTTGACCATGTTCTTGGAGTAGGCATATATGTGCATAAACTAGTAGTGATCACAAATTTTGTTCTTTATGCAATCGATGGTTGGGATCCACAATTCTTTGAGGTCTTTGTAACACATTCCCA
Organism: Torreya grandis; assembly: GCA_037957365.1. Lineage (NCBI taxonomy): Eukaryota > Viridiplantae > Streptophyta > Pinopsida > Cupressales > Taxaceae > Torreya > Torreya grandis. Next base: position 662,927 of record JARHVA010006972.1, on the reverse strand, counting down.
TAGTAGCATCTAAAAAATATGACATCATATAAAATTTTCCCAAAGGCATGGGATGCTTTTCTTTGTGAATTATTTGCTCCCTCAGGTGGGAGCTGATTATCTCTCCCATGACATATGCAACATCATGGGTGAGCATCATGTAAAATAATGGCACATAATCTAAATTGAAAAAATGAATACTCAGTATACCATAGATTTGATTCAATAGATCCATGCTAATACAAATCCACATTTTGAACTTGTCTATGGAAATAGGCCCCTTTGGATTTTTTAATTTCTATGCAGTGGTCTAGCTTGGGAGTAATTGTGAAGATAATGCCTTCTCAATTAAGCCCTCTACACTAAACTAAAATAATGTATGCTCATCATAGTGTGCATCGATTATGTTCAAAGATATGTATCTTTGTAATTTGGCCCCTGAAATGCATGCAATCATTTTGTTATTTATAGAATAATGTAGGAAGTCATCTTGTGATATCTTTTTTGAGAACAACAAATCATGTAGGAGGTCGATGTATGGCATCACCTCTATCTTGGAGGCAAAAAATGTAAACTTTGGAATTTGAAAGCCAAAAATTCTTTGACAAATAACCTATCATCAAGTGGCATCTCATCCTCTAATGAAAATACATCCATCAAATCCACTATGTCCCATATCTCTAAATAATTGGTATACTTGTTATTGTATATGATGGCATTAAACATTGTATCTATGAACTCTATGGAGTCCTTGATTGAGTATGGTGATGGTATATTTACTCCACTAAATGTCCTAGATGAAGATGGAATTATAGTATACACTCTATGTTGTTTGTAGTTTCCTTCTAGGTGTTATGTATGTTATATGATCCACTTGACTCTAGTGTAATCACTTTTTCACTCATAATAGTCTTTGAGATAGTAGTTAGGGATCTTTGTCACTGTAGGATAGTAGGAGACTTTGAATGGAAGTTTGAATGAAAGCAATGAAGGCTTATAATGACTACGTATCACATATATAGGATTTTGCATTAAATAATAGTTCATGCAACATAAATTCCCAACATTCACCTTAGTTTTATATTCCTATTCAAGTTGGTGGTGGTCTTTAGTATATATCATTAGAAGACCCTTTAACTTTATTTTGGATAAGTATGGAAAAGGGATAATATTTTTCTTGGTAGTAAGGTGTTTAGGTTTATGCTGGGAACTCTTCTTTTACAAAAGACCTACAACAAAAAGTTTGTTTTTTAGCAATATCATCAGGAAAATTATTTCAAGAAAAATGTTTGAGGTAATTATCTTGAAGTGTCATTTTAATTAGGTAATAATCTAAAGGATCTAATTTATAGGGCAAAGTGCCCATGATAAAATTCTTGAAGGATTTACGTCATAGGATAAAGGCCTATGACAATGTCCTAAAGGATAAGTCTTAGAGGGCAAAGGGCCTAGGATAAAAGTCTTAAAGGGTGAAGTGGTGATGACAAAAATATTGAAGGGTATTTGTAGAAAGGCCAAAGGGCACTTTTAAAAGGTTGAAGGGTAGGTTCTGGAGGGCAAAGGGACATGTTATCCTAAAGGGTAAGTGTATAAAGGTCTAAAGGGTCTACTTCATCGCTAAAAATGCCTGAAGGATCTAATTCATAGGATAAAATGGTTCAAAAAAAAAGTCCTGAAGGGTACATTTCAATGGAAAAAGGACCATTCAAAAAGCTAAAGGGAAATTTAGAAAGGGCAAAGGGTAATTCATTCAGGCCAACATGGATGCAATAAAAAATTTAAAGGGTAGGATAGTTAAGTAAAGGTATCTATGATAAAAGTGATCATTTAAAAAGGCCAAAGGGTAGGTTCATGAGGCAAAAGAATTCTATCAAGGGACTCATGCTGAAATGTCACAAGTTTGTGGGTGCATGCCACATGTCCTTGACTATTAATAATTGAATTATTAAGCTTAATGTCATAGGTACCCTTGAAGGTATTACAAGGCCATTAAAACCTTCAAGGGTACCCATACACATGTTTGAAATGTATTTCCTAAGAGATAACTTCAAACTTTTGGGTCCACAATAGAGGTTCAAATCAAATACAAGATCCTAAAATATAAGAAGCTAATCATTTTCCATAATTTTGATCAAAATCCCCATTACTCATTATCATTTTGTATTTTAATTAAATACATGGTTGAATATTGAATTAATTAGCTATTTTTCTCTATGTAACTATTCTGCTTTGATGCTTGTTTGAAATGTATCTTTTAAGAGATACCTTCAAAGTGGAATGAAGAAAGAATTGATGTATTCAATATATGATATTAAAAGCTATTATTTTTTTGGATTGTCATAAACTGTCATTAAAAGAATGTTATACATTACCTTTTTAACATTTTTAGGTTTTAACGTATTTCCATGCTTATGTTCTGGTATAAATATATCTTTATCTCCTATACACAGGTATAAATTGGATTTATTTTATAAATAACATGATTAACAACTCTTCTCATGTCCAAGGTCAAAAATCATACATCAATGAATTTCCATTATGGATACTATGTTTCTCTCATAAATAATGGTAAATGAAGAATACACAAAGTGGCAAGTCAAGATGTTGAATCTCTAGAACCCATAAGTCTCACTTCCACATGCCACAATGAAGAAATACCTATTGAATGTGTTAGTGTTAATGTGACTAAATCTTTTTATCTAACTCTACCACTTCCATTTCCTAAAACTTTAGTGGATAATTTGGGGGATGTAGTTGATAGTTTTACTATATGGAGCATAATAATGATGTACCATGTCATAGAAAAGTTTCCTACAGACAATGACATGGAACAAAAACAAAATAATTTGAGTTTAGTTTTACATATACAACCGTTACAATAACAAAACCATTACTTGGATTTATTTATTCTATATATCAATGATCCTACCATATTTAAAAACCTAATCAAACATTTTCTTGGGAAAAGGGTACATTTGTTGCACAAATGTACAACTCTTGCAAATGATTAAAAAATTTCTATTGGTTATGTTGAATTTGGACAACCAGGGGAGATTTTTGGTTGAATTCCTATCCTAATGTTAGAAAATGAATTGGGAATTTACCTAAGGCCAGTTATATAACATTATGAGACTTACATTACAAAGGTAACTGAAACATGTATCATCAAATGGCGTTATAATAAAATAGTGGACATTGAGACATGTTAAGCAATCAATTTACCATACATGAAAATAAAAGAGAAAAAAATTGTCAATGTTTAGGACATAGTGGATAATGAAGTCACTCCTTGCCTCGCATTCCCTACATAAAGAATCCATAAATATTAACTCATGCCTATAAATAATCAGGCTAAAAAATAAATCAACCAAAGACTTCACTCAGCCAAGTGGAGTTTGATGAAAGCATAGACAATAGGATTTCAACAATGTATGTAGATAAATGTTGCACCAAAAAATGTTTTTGATCAGGATTGTCATTTGAGATTCTAAAATCTATAAATATGAAGTTGCTTGATTCCACCACAATAGATAGGAGGCAACATGTTTTGGATACCCTTTCTACTGGTTTGTTTAAGAAAAACAAAAACAAAACTAGGATTGATTTTTAGGGTATAAAGATCTATTTGGAAGCTTGGCTTAAAATATATGGATTGAAGAGAAGCAAATTTTTTGACATTCAAAATTGTCACAAAAATGGGGAATGAAATGCATTACATATAGGGATATTTTGACAAAAGCCATAAAAGAAGGCAATGGAAGCTAAAGATTTGTTGAACCAATTGGTGGATGATTTTGTAGATGTTTATCCATGACTAACATGTCAGGTAGATATAGATAGCTCACAATAAAATGTTTAACATCTTCTAGCATGTTTCACTCAAGAATTTATGAAGCACCACATCAATGCACAACTAGCAATATGCAATATGAGCCAATATCCTAGCCAAAATTCAATAACATGTTGAGAACTAATTTTCATGATGTGACCATTACCATGTCTTATGACTTCATTAGGTGCAAAAAATGTATCTTCTTGACTCAACCAAAATTCTCTAAGTCCCTCTATAGAGATCAAGAATATTATATCGATCAAATATTTGTCATGCACTCATATCAAATACATTTTTCAAGATAAATGTATTACATACATAAGCGAATGTTAGAGCAATACCTTTAATAATTCCTCAGTGTTATTCATTACAAGGTGTAACTCTAAAAACATTTATGTTGAGGATAGTGATAAATAGAAAAGTAGTTACTGATAGAATATTAGAATTGTCAATGGTTAGGATTATAACACATGGTCATGGTGCAAGAAGATATGGGAATTTTTTTTTACTGTACATTCTTGGAGGGTATAAATTTAATATCACCTCATTAAACAAGTGATTCAATGATATGGAAACAAAAATGCAAGATACTTATGGATATTTACTATATAAACTTAGATCTTCAAAATATCCATTGTATGATGCACTTTTGTCTAACAAATGCTACCTTGAATGAAAGAATTACAAAGAAGAAGCACAATCAATTGGTGCCTTCAATAAACTTCCTTCTAGGCTATACCTTAAACTAAACAAATTTTGTGGGGATAATGAGAACATTTACTTCCATCCATAGTTATATTTAAAAAATGTTGAACCTTACATGGAACTAATGTTACATTTAAAAATTCAAAAAATCATGTTTTTTTGTATAGGTATGTGTTGAAATATTTATCTCTCATTATCTACAAAGGTGTTTTCCTAGATGTATAGTTCATATTTATCCCTTTAGGAAATACCCATGAGGACATCAATGACACATTTGGAAACCTATCTGAATGTATAAAGAGGAAAGATGTATGGAGTGTGGTAGATATCATGGCCACTTATAGGATGTATGGAAATATTATAATATTCACACCGTATTTTATTGAAGACGTAGTGTATTTCAAAGAGTATGTTAATAGTTACTAGCTGAAGGGAAGAAAAAAATAGAAGGCTTGACAAAAGGTCAATACTTTATTCTATGCATAGAGTAAGGTCAGGTCATTATGCATTTAAAAAAATATATAAGACATAGAAATTAGTTCCCCCCATCACATTATGGGGAACAAAAGAAAATGGTGAGCCAAATGTTCCAGAAGGTAATCTAACAAAAATATATTTCAAAGACTTGAAAAATAGAGAAATGTTTGAAGATTCCATTACTGCAAAAGAATCAAATAGAAGTAGAAAAAAGAGTGAAAAATAAATTAAATATAACTTGAATAAGTATGTATAACAATTCAATGAATTTGTTTTGACCAAAAATAGTAAACAGAAGGATCTAGCATATTATTTTCAAAACATCCATGACATAATGAAAGAAGACGTGTTCCCTTCCAAATTTGACTGCATAAGATATTTTTAGCCTAGAATTCATCACAACATACCCCTACATAGAGATTTGCACAAAATGGCTCATGATAAAACCCTTGATTTTGGAGTGGCATATACAAATACATATGTTGGTCCAAAAAGCAAAAGAATAAAAATTACATTTAATGCAACTCAAGATGTACAAATCATAGATATGTTATTTGTCAGACCTAACGATTCTATAGGAATGAAGTACATATTATGAGTTGATATAGCTAAAAGAAATATTTATATACTATAAACAAATGGGGATATATAACTAAGGGTCAATGTTTCTTCGTTCATCCCATCTCATGAAGGGAAAAAAGATGCAGAAGAAGCATAAATTTATTTAGGCTACTTGGACAAGAAATGGAAGCTAAACCCAACTGACACATCTTTACCATCCATACTCATATATAGTATCATCTATGCTTGGAAACCAAATAAAAACTAGAGAGGTCATACACTTGTTCTCACTAAACTTTTAAAAGGCATTGTAATAGACTATATGAATGCATCATCCCACTAAACACTAAAAAAAATAGTGATAAAAGGATTGGGAAATTTGAAATGGCGTTTCCTTAATTTTTCAATGAGAAATATGAATGTTGTTATTCAAAATTTAGTCCATTTTTGATAATGTATAATGTTTTATTAGTTTGTTTATTTATATTTATTTCTAGTGGCCCTTCACATTTTGGGTCTTAGAAAATACACTTTGACATTTGAGTTTTATATTTTCTACTATGATAATTTAGTATTTTGGTAAATATGCATCTATTTAATAGAATTTGACTATTGAAACATCCACTTCACATTTTTGTGATTCAAAATGGTCTTCAAATTTTGTGTATTCCAAATAGCCAGATCACATTTTGTGAATCATTAAAACCTCTTTAGATTTTTGGTTTTTCAAATTAAACTTCACATTTTACATCATTCAAAATGGTCTTCAAAAAATGGTATCCATAATTGGCACATCTGAGAATTTACAATTTGAATTTTTTGTTTTTTAAAATAGACTTTGGCATTCCCATGTATGTGAAAAGGGCTTCAAGGTTTACACCATAGAATGTCCCACTTGTGCATAAAGATTTGTTCTTCGACATTTGTGTATTGACAAATGTTATTCAGACTTTTAGTTTTTCAAATTACACTTCATACAAGCACCTAAGATTTTTCCACATGGCATAATCTCAATGACTCAGATATGTGAATGGATGACCAATCTAAATAAAAGTCTCAAACAATAAGAGCACCTGAGATTTCAACAAGCATCACATTCTCAATAACTTGACTATGTGTGACATTATATTAATAATATAATAGCATAATAGCCATGACCGACATGTGGAATGTACATAAATATGAGATAAACATTGATGATCATGAGGATACCACCTGAATTAGATTAAACAAATAGCTCATGATCCAATCAGTTGATGACACATGGCATCCCAATCATCCCAAGTGTTTTAAATCACATATCGCCTAAGCACCTGATTGATGTATGAATTATTTTTCCTTAAGAAATAAATTTCCAAGTCCTATTATCTATAAATGTTTGGTATGTGAACTAGTTTGAATAGTTTCATAATTTTTACTTATTGCAAATGCATAATATAGATGTGATCTATTTGTAATAAGTCCAAGTAATTCTTGATGAAGTCCAATTTATTTACGATACTTTTTAACTACTAATTATTTATGATCATTTTAAATAATTTGGACTTATCATAAACACATTAGACAAATGTGATTTATTTATAATAAATCCAACTTAATCTCAATATAGTCCAATTTAATCTTGATATATTCCATTTTATTTTGATAGTTTTTTAAAATTTGGACTATTGATAAGTCCATATTATCTAAAATAGTCCTTTTATCTTGAAAAATTGCAAAAATAGGGTATTTACTGCATCCATATAGGTGGACATACAAACAAGTTACATGGTTAGAGACCTCTCTGAGTGTATAATTCTATTTCATTGTTTCTAAGATTAATTCAATGCATTTAGATGCATTTCTCTCACATTATTCTCCATCCAATTCTTATCAGGGATTTAGGAGGGTTTATGCATGCTTAGGTTCTTTATGATAGTTCATAAAGGATATCCCCTTCACCTCTAAACCAATTTCACTAAATTTGAGTGAAAAAGGGTCCCAAAATTTCCTTATGAGCTCATGATCCCACGCATCTTCTTTGTATAGTTCCAAGCAAATCTTTAAGACTCTCGGGTGGCTAATAGGTATTATGTGCACTTTAAGGAGAGTTTTAGGCCAAAATTACCAATTAGGAGTCTTAATCTACAAACAAATACCTCAATAACATCCATAACTCTCCTAAAAAAACCTTGAAGTTAGCTTCAATTCTCCTTTAATTCCTTCTCATCATCTAGTCTAGGCTTTCCAAAAGCTAGGTTTGAGAATGGTATTAGGCCTAAAGACCTAACTATTATGTTTTCTACATTTTGGCACTAATAGAGACTTTGTCGGTACTTTTTCATCTTTGAGATTATGAGAATCACTCATTAGGACCTCATTTATCATATATGTTGGCTTGAGAAGGCTATTTGACTCCCTTTTCCCCCACTATGCATAGTCATCCATAAAACATGAAGACATTGTTGTAGCCATGTATAAGCATTTTGAGACTCCTATAGATAACCAAAAACACATGAGTGGTTACATTACACTTCTCCACTTACTCACTAATATGTTTAGGACCATTTGAATACCTGGATGGAGAAACTAATGCCTTAGGAACCTTGAATTCTTATTTTCATGTAAGGTTCTAAACTTATTGGTCAAAAGTGTGGACCTATAGGTCTATAGACCTATAAGTCTACAATTACCTTTACTTAGGTCATGAATACAAATATTATGATTATCCCATACTCTGTAATCATTTCATCTACCTATTATACTTGTTGATAAGCTCAAAAATCTTCCTAAGACATCAAAATGCCCTCAAACATTTATATATGCTTATACATTCTTGATGAGTTCTCATGACTATGTTTTATGTTTTATGGACCCTATAAGAGTCTTATAAGCCTTTAAACCATATGTTTTATGGACAATATAAGAGTATTATAAGCCTTTTAAACATATGTGAACTATAGTATATCTCTTTTTATGTTATTTTAGGTCTCCTTAAGGTCCTACAAATCCATTTGGTCTTATCATTTAGATATCCTTTTGGAATATATAGTCTATTGATGAGGTTTATATAGGGAGTTGTAGGTGATTTTTTCATTATAGAATCTTTGTGTAATCTTTATAAGTCCCTAGATACATTTGGAATCCTTAATCAACTATCCATACTTCTCATCCCATTGCATTATTCAATAGACTATGAGATTGAGCTCCAGCCTGAGGTGTGTGAAATGAGACTCAAAATACTACCTAAGCTTTATACGATTTCCCTATGGACTATCATGTTATGAGGCCATTTCATTATTTGGATATGTTAAGGTAATATATCCCCATGCCATATCAATTTTTTTCCTTCTTTGTATGGGATGAGAACCTTTTATAAACTTAGTTGACCACTCCTAGGCCTGAGTAGTTTCCTCTATGGGATTTTACAAGAACTTGTGGGGTATATTAAGAGAATAAGTTATAGAAATCTTTCCATATCATGTAAAAGATTTAATAATATCACATTTTGGTTTTTAATTTGCAACTTTGACTTAATAAGTAACTTGTCTTTAAACTAAGCACACACAGTCCTTCATTAGGTCTAGTGGGTCTATGATTAGTTATAGGTACCTATGTGAAATTGAGATCCTTGATCAAGTATGTACCATATTTTAATGTCTCCAAAATTTTCTCCACATATTATCATTACCTTAACACACTTGGAGGTCTCTCTTCAACTTTCACTTGCTCAAGAGTTGTGGTCAACATCACTTGTTTTGTAGTTTCACCTTGTATATGTCTATGGATAACATAGTCAATCAACTAATATTGATTTCACCCTCAATGGTAAAATGATTCCTCTATCTCATCTACTACCTTATCAAGGTTTTTATGTTTCCCATTACCTATAAACTTCTATAAAATAGTAAACCATATGAAGTCTTGATTGCGCTATGAGAGACACTCAAGGTGACTTCAAATGAGATAAAGATTTGGAAAAGCTCTTAGATACCTTTGGTAAGCACATAAACCTATTTAATTCATAATTAAATAATTGTATCTTCATTGGTGGATCATTTCATTTGAAACGCCATATGTATACCTAACAATGAGTGCATATCCTCCATTTGAACAAGTTTATTGTCACTTGTGTTTGCCAATAACTCATTTTGTGTCCTATTCCTAGTTAGAGACCAATCATGGACCTTAATACATTGAAAATGGGTCATTCATGTACATGGGGGAACATAAAACTGGTTAAATCATTGAAAACCCATAAAACCATAAAAAAAATCATGAAGATGACACCTTTATTAGACCTGCAACCTATCTCTCATGGAGTTTTCTTAATCTCTGATTGCTCACATGTCCCAACCTAGTGGAGAAAGGTGTGATAAGGATGTGAATATGTTTTTTATGCCTTTTTAATCTTTAATTTGACAAATTACTCATATTTTCACTCAAAATTCTCAAAATTGAGGCTTGGGATTTAGTAGGGGTCTTTGATTGCTTAACTTGTTAGTAATGATTCATACAACTCAGCCCCTAAAACCCTAAAATATATTCTTGAATTTAAATCCCATTAAGGTTCCCTTGTATTCCTAGGATATTTGGTCCAACATGTTTATATGTTCATGAACTAAACATAAGATTATGGCCTTCTTAAGCTTATCAAGAGCTTGAATGCACTTCTAACTGATTTTTGCATTTGTTGACTTCTTTAGACCTATGCAAGCTTATTGTTCATGAAAATGACTTGATGAAGATAAAGAGACACCCTTACATGCATTTACACATTAATATTGACCCTTCATATCCGTACAAGTGGCTAAAACTACCTTCTGTATAGTGATTCATCCTCTTTTATACATTGAACTACACAGTTTCATTATTCTGACCCCTTTTTGACAAACTCTTAAAATTATGCATGTCAAAAACTCTCTTGATATACTTTTCATTTGAAAATGCATGTACAATACCTCATATTTGGCCTAAGAAGTGAGTTTATAGACCTTGGAATTCCTTGACAAGTGTAAAGGAAAACTATTGCATGTTTGATGGCTCTATGAGGTGACCATAAAACGTTTTAAGACCACCTTTGACCTTAAATGACTTATTCACCAAAGAATTTAATAACCCATGCAATAATGAGGCTTTGATAATATTTAAATTGACCACAACTAAAATAGTAACCTCTCAAAAAACATTAAAATATACAAATATACCTTAACTTCCTCAAATAAGGCTTAAGACTCTTCACCAAGGTAACAAGGTAGTGGGAAGACTTGAGAAATAATACATCATCTTGACACATCATGACATAGGCCTAGGACCCTCTAAACTGACCTTGATAACTCTAAATAAACATGAGTAAATCAAAACCTTAAACAATGCTAAACAACGCTTCTACTGACCATTTAAAGAACATTACAAGACCATGATGTCTATCAACAAAGTTAAGAGATCTAACAAGTCAAGTTTTGAAATATAGTGGCTGAGATTTTTTGGCCTGGGGGCAAAAAATTATCAACACATCCCAACCCCATTTTTTATGGAGTAATATTCAAACTACCAATGATTTTTATTAATCATTAGAATTTTTATTTTTTAAAAGGGAGATATGTATCATTATTTATTATGGTTATCTACTCTATTATTAGTATATGTTTCGTAGGTATCTATAGTATTTAGTTCAAACTATTAATTGGCACTGGAAAAGGTTTAACCAATGAAAATGAACTATTTTTTGATATTATTAATTCATAATATTAGATTTAAATATACATATTATAATAAACTCAAAATTAAATAGCTTGTTTTTTTTGTATTGGTTAAACACATGGGATGTGAAAAAAATTATGTAGATATTTAGTATTTATGAAAACTTACACACACACACACACACACACACACACACACACACACACACACACACACACACACACACACACACACACACACACACACACACACACACACACACACACACACACACACACACACACACACATATTCACAATGACAAATAGTTCTTAGTTGGCAGTTCACATTTATGAAATAAAAATGTAGGCAATGTATAAATAGTGGAATACATAATCTTTTCCCCTTCAACAAGCAACACATGTCATTTAATATTTAAAAATACTATGGGGTTTTGAAATTAAATAACTAGAGCAACCCATGACACAAATTAAATTTCCCCTATGTTTTTTCAACTTGGAATTGACTAAAAAAATGTTCAACCATTGTCTTTATGGGTATCTATGTAGTACATTACTTTATTAAACAATAAAAAATGCTTACCATTAGAAGTAAATACTTAAGAATAGAAAGTGTACTAATGATTAACATGAAATATAAAAGAAGATTAATTTATTGATAAGTCTTTACTTGATGCATTATTTTAATTTAATTTTTTTCATGCAAGATCCAATTTTTAAAATTTCCACCTAGGATTGAAAAAGGTTTATCTACTTTCTATTCAATTATCTATTTACTTCCTGCATGAAAATAAATCAAAGTGTAAATGTCACATAAAACATGATGCTTAAAAATAAAACTTTATGTTTAGATAAACTAACTATTTTCCATACATTTTTTAGTCATATTGACCTCTATGTACTACATTTAAATAAGAAAAAAATATTTTAATTAAAGACTATGAAAAATCATTTTCATGATGGATTTGAGAGTTCATGAAACCGATTGCAACACCTCAAAATCAAAAAATATGAAAGATTTATTCTAATGAATATAAGCAACCCATACAAAATAATAACTTTTAAAATATCAACTAGTTGATTATGTTGGCCTTAATGATTTCTTAATAACTTCCAACATCATTATATTACCACATCTGAAACAAGATATACTTGACAAGTTGTGATTTTGTCACTAAAATAATAACAAATAATTAATCTCTAGGTTTAGATTTATTTATATTGACATTTGAAGAACAGTTCAAAGATTAGTTATTTTTTCTTATAATTAATGATGAAACTCATAGCTTTTAATTTTTGGTAGGGAATATAGTTTTAAAAAACATTATAGTTTACCCCATAGTAGAGTACACATGTAGTATATTAAGGCATTACCCAATATATAAATATACATACATTATCAAAAAACATAAGGTAGAATTTAGTAAGGATAACCAACATATCACATCTAAAAACATTAGACAAAAAAAACATTCAAATCCAATGGATCATTTATTCATTTAATGTTTTTACTAAATAAAGCAAAGAGTAGAGATAAATTTGAGTGACAACTTCATAGTGCCTCAACTATTCCTATTCAAATATTTCAATCCAACATATAATATAAGGATATTATATAATACATCAACGAACATGAATTAAACATGATTCATTAACTCATTATACTTCAATTACAAACACAATAACTTGTGTGCATTTGTCACACCTTAAAATTGAAAAAACTCATTCCTAGTGTCTAGAGAACTTTTTGAGGATTCTTGAACCAAAATAGACAAGATTGAAGAAATATTTTATGTTTCATTTTTAACTTTCCTCATTGAACAAAGTTTATACTAATTTATTCAATAAAACTATCCTAAAATCACTTACTGTACTTATATATGTTTGTAATATTCGATGAGTATTTAGAAAGAAAACATGATGTTAAGATTAATTAATGAATTTACATACATATTTCTTAAAACTAAATTTTAGGTAGTAAGGCATTTTCAAACTATTATAGAAAGTGTGATTCATTGCCAAATTTAACTATAGATAATAGAACATAAAAAACATAGAGAGATCAATAAAAAAGGACTTAAAAACCACTAGATTGTAATAAGAAGTATATTGAGACACAAATTTTGGCAAATTATTCTTCAGAAGAATATGGCATAGGAGAGGCATGACACATAATACCACAGTACAAAAGACCATTATATAAAATACCATGACATAAAATACCATGGCATGAGAGTCTATGGTGCAAAAGGACCAAGTTAGAATAAATATGCATGATAAACATAGAACCCAAGAATGAAGGAATCAAAACTTATTGGAAGAATTGGGGAGTGCATGGGAAGTAGGAGATGGTTATGGAGAAATTCATAAGGATGAAATATAATAATTAAAACACCAATCCATCATTGACTTGTGAAAAGATAGGAACTCAACAATGAATATCTAACACTAAAGATAGAATATAGGAGCACAAAGGACCAGGTCCTTAGGAACTCAATATAATTAGATACCATGACTCAAGTGTATTGATGAATGTTGTCAAGTCACCATTAGTGTAATTATATTTATAACTACTTGGTCAGGGAAAAACAAGCATAAGTACCCCTAGATTAAATTTTGTGAGGTTGTTGTTGATGTTGTTATTGTTACTCAATTGAATAACATTGATAGAGTTATATGAGTGAGATACATTAAAACACTATACATATGTAACCTTTGAATATCACTTATCAATATGATGAATGCAACTTGTGTTGACTTAAGATTGTTATTCTATTGACTATGGAGATAATGTTGTTAGTTATCTTATATGTTTTTATTCAGTTAACCAAGTTAAGTTACTATTATCACTTGAACTTGTACCCCTTAAAGAGATGCTTCAACTCTCCTTATTCAAGTGGCACAATGGAAACATCTCAAGGCTATGGGTGACCCAAATTTGAGGTGAGTGTCTAGATTAGGGCTAGTTCCCTTGATGTACCACTTAGGATTAAACCTACTACTAACTTTAATGGGTGAAAAGGGAGAGAGATAACTAAAAACAAATCTAATCTATGGGAGGTGATACACCAAATATATGGTCTACTCACACCAATTACAATGCACTTGGAACCAAAGATAATCCCACACATATACTTCATCCAATTAAACACTCCTCTTATACATCAATGTTTCAAGCATGCGGTCTTGAAGAGAGCTTAGGATAGGGGGACTTAGAAAATAGGTATTCTATGAAAACTAATGAATAAGATACTCAATATACCTACAATCTGCATTATACACTTCTTTCCAACCTACAAAAGATAGATTTTAAACTACAAAAGGTACTAGGAAGGATAACATGTCAAGGTAAGAAAAATATGCTTGTACAAGACCAACAAGTATAACATGTACTTCATGAAGTCATTAATGAGTTAAAAAAACATTATTTTTTATTTGAAGGCATAAATTTAGTATGGATTCACCATATTCAAGTTGAGAGATCCATATAATAGCAAAAAATGCTAGTATATATAGCAAATGTAAGAGAAGGGAGAGAAGGTGAAGCTCAAGAATCACTAGGAAACTTGTCAAGAAAGAGGAAATATTTAAAATAGCATGAAATCATGAATGATATAGGTCCTATAATAAAAACAAGGACAAATGTCTCTCAAACTTATCTAACTCCTCCATATGTGGCATACATTATCTCTTGCTTTCATAGGAAACTATCTCCATGATTTTTTCTCATTATACTACATCATCACTAAGTAGGGTCAGGTCTGCTGATTGATCTAAAGGGGAGGTGTTACTAACAAGCCTCTACATGAATTGGAATGGTCTCAAACCATTCATATCCTTCTATCCATGAGAACTCATCTCTAATAGTTTTAAATGTCTCTCTCTCATACACCTCTCACACTTGGAACACAAAATGCTTCCAATTATACAATATAATCCATGAACAAGGAGGAATGGAACCTATCAAGAGTGTTAAAGTCATCAAATTCATGAATAAAGCCTTAAAAGGCTTCCCAATTGGAGTTTCACTATTTTCACTAAGTGTTCACTACTTGCTCACTGTGACTCGCTGAGATGAATAAGATAGAAAACACCCTTAGTAGAATTTATACCTAAATTAATTATCATGGAGACTTATAACAAGTCCTAATCTCTCTCCTAAAGGTGGCTACATCCTTTGAAGTTTCTCCATACCTATAAAACACACAAATATATTAAAAAAATCTTTTGTACATAATTTGTATAGGTAGGGTACACCTTAGTCACATGTAAAATGGCCCTGGAGAGTGTTATAAAACTTCAAATCATTTCCTTAGCCTTTACACTGAATTTTTATGCTCCATTTTCCTTATCTTCCCAATTGGGTCCTAGTTGGGGTTTGTGAGGGTTTAAGGGAGGTATCTAGTGTTAACATTTGTTCATAGAGAATACACATTGAAGTCATAAATAATTCCACTAACGGTATTTTAAGTACCCTATATAATATTCCAAAACACCTTATATCTCCATGCAAATTTTCATGAAATTTCAAAGCATCTCAAGATGGTCACTCGTGTCTTTTTCATGTATTCTATAGGGTTTGAATGTTTTCAAGCCAAGAGAAGGCTTCCTTATGGATTTTTATTAAAACTAAAGGTTTAATAATCTTTTTTATCATCAAATAAACATATCTCACATGGTCTCAATGTCTATTTACTCCCAATAATGATGATGGACTACTTCTAGGTTCTAGGCCTAGACTAGGTCTAGTAAGCCTTACCTACAAATTTGTTGTTCAGACCTTATTGATAACCATATATACATATGATATGGTTTAAACACATTATTAGTATACCAATTAATTTTATCCAAATATTTATAATGCTTTCCCAAGGCTGGAGTTGAAAATTAATTTGTATTTGGGGTTAGGCTTAATCATGCTTAGTTAGGTCTGCCTATAAACCTTGTAATTTGGACTACCTTATTTGGTTTAAAACTTTCCTACATGGTTTCCCATGTTTTTCCAGATTTATTTCAACTTATATAATCATATTTCATTGTCTCTATACTTTTTGGCTCATCCTCCATCTTCAATTCCAAAACATGCAAGGTTTATGCAAGGGAAAAGTGCCCTTTGTCTGAGACAAAATAGAGGGTAATTCCATAACTTATTAGATAATGATTAATGTTTGAAGTGATTTATCAGGTCCTACATGTTCTCTAAAAAAAATTCAACTCTTAACTTTGTCATTTTACCTTCCAAATTCTTAAATCCCAAAACTATTCTCTGTGCACTAGGACTGTGTGTAAGAAGCTCTAATAGTGGACCATGTTTTTCATGATTGAAGGATCTTTAATTTCTCTATTATTTACATTATATATTATAATACATATTAATGTCATGGATTTCATGGTGATATCCTGATTTTGTTAATCACTTCAACTCCTTTCCTAGTCAAGTCCATGTCCATCTTACCTTTGCTTGATTGGACCCTTTTGTTAGTGAAAATAGGGGTCTAAAACCCTATATAAGACTTTTTATACATCCAATATAATTTATTTAGGTCCTAATATTCATAAATAAGGTTTTAAAAAACTCAATTCATCATTATAACTTCTCTATATGTACTTCCTATGCTCTTGCCTAGTAGGAACCGAGCATAACATTTGACTGTGTTTCTTGCTCTTTGGGGGCATATGTGTAGGTTCATTTGTATACTCTTAGAATTTGAACATGTGCTTAGATAATTAATTATAAATTTTAAAGTTTAATTGATAAATTAACTTCATTCTCATGTCATCTTCTCATCTATGGCACCTTAAGACTGAGCTTGCTAAGACTGACTATGCTTCCTTTAGACAAAACCCTATAGTTGTTTATGCTTGTTTGAGGTTTATACATAGTGACTAAAAACTCCCCTAGAGTCCACAAAGATAATTTTATTTTTTATAGATTAATTTTTAACCATTTTCATGTAATAAATAACTCAAAATAATTAACCTCTTTGCTTTCTACCCCTTTGATTGAGACATCTAGTCTTTGACTCCTACCTGTAGGCATACCAAACTCAATTGAGCTTGTTCATAATAAGTATGGATCTTCCTTGAATTCCATTTTTTACTAGAAAATGAGAATTTGAACATACACTCACTTGGTAGGATATAAAAACATCAAAAGTCATCAAGCTTGGGTTGACTGTATCATAACCTGTTATAGGTGCTTATTGAGGTCATCTATATAGACTGAGGGTGAGTGTGTGAGGTAAATACATGCAAATCATATTCTCTTTTGGTGATATTGAGTCATAACTCTTTGTAATCTATTGGAAGAATTTTATCATGATTCTAGGGCTATGTTTCAACTTTGAGTGACAAATATCTCCTTTTGATCTTGGAATTGTAGACCTCTCTACCTACTCATAGTGCATTTTAGGCCATCTTTGAGGTCTTCAAAAACCACCATCCCTTAGGTGTCTGCATTTCAAACTTTGCATAACTATTTTCCATGTTAGAGGATATAAATATAATGAGCAATAAGTGGCCAAATTTCAATTTTACATTGCTACAAAATCAATCTAAAAGAGCTAGGAGTTCTATTTTGATAAAAAAGAGATCAGGGTTTTGAGTCTTAGTCTTATCATGTTTGAATATATCCTTCATTCTTCACTTGGAAATTCACTCTTATCAATAATTATACCATTATATTACACAATATAAAGTAAAATTATGAGTTCATTAAGTGTCTCAAGGTCACTAAATGACCTCCATACTCTCTACTCAGGCCACCTAAAGATATGTATTTGACTGTATATAGGCAGAAAAGATGAAATTGATCAAGAAAAAGTTTGTTAAAAGCCTCCTAACACCCAAAATGAACTTTATATACCCAAATTGGATAACCTACATTAATAACACTTTGAAATAAACTTCAAAACACCTTCCTCCATGTGGAAATCACCTACCTATAGGTGAAAAGAGTAAACAATTTACAAACATAAAGAAGCCTAAAAGAGGCCTATTAAGTTCTTGAGGTCTCAAAAACTAAGAATACAATTAAAAAAATTTGGAGAGGCATTAGACAACCTATAAAACATCCCAACTTGTCAAAACAAAGCAAACAGTTCTGACATAAGCTCAAATAGGGACCCCTCATGGATGTGAGTGCATAAAAAGCTGCCTAGCTTCTTAGAAATGGTTCATAAAGGAGGAGACATGAAAATCAAACTTGTTTCCATGAAAATTAAGATTACTAAGACTCTTCTCAACCCCAAATATCAATTCTCCCAACTCTACCTATGAGGACTATACCAAGCATTTGAAATTAACTCTTCTTAGCTTACAAAGGTAAGAAAGAAGGAGCAGGAGCAAAAATTGATATATGTAATTAAATATATACACACTAGGTGTATAAAATACCTTGGGGAGTTAAATAGACACTTTTCCATGATTTAAGTTGAAGGTGATCTCACCATGTCCATACAAGTGCCATTAAGGGGCTATTGTGGTGGATTTTCCCCTATTTTAATGCATGAAACTAATTATTAACTACCATATAACTACTTACTAACATATTATGACCTTATCCATATTGAAAACTTGATTGATGACAAAGTTTCTTCCATAACCAATCCATACAAATCATTTAATGAGCCAAAAATATGATAAAAAGGCACTTTTGGCATAAAAACATAACAAAGGGAAAATTTATGACATAAGAACAATTTAAAACACCTAAATGACCATATTATGACATTTATAAAACAATTTGAGACTTTGACCATGTTTGACCAAAGTTGACTTTGGTTAACTAGATAAGTAGAAGGAGGATAGCCTTACACCAAGGTTAGAGCAAGGACAAGTGAGATGTTTAGACACACATGAAACCCTAATAGACATACAAGAACATTTGAAAAAAAATTTAACATGTAGGGTTTGACCCAATTTGACTAAAATTCAAATTTGGTCAATAGGTGTATAGTTACCATGTATGCTCATTTTTCTTTTTAATCATTGAGTATCGAACATGTGTTAAGATGGAATATAGAATGAACATAGTAATGTGTATGTGTTCAAGTTCACATATCTATTAGTATACCCTCATGAAATAAAAACAATAGGAACTAGTCCCTCATTACATACTTTGTGTGAGTGCATGATAACTCATTCTTGTGTGAAATGCCAATTTACCATCATTTTAGGCTCTTAATCACTTTGTCGCATGCCCAAGGTAAGTTATTATTTAGTAAGGAAAATAAAACCAACATTTTTTCTCTATTTCAAAGACCGGTAGCACTTGTCTACATGATGGTGGAGGATACTTGAATGACTAACACTAGATAATATTGAGCGATGGGTTACTAGCATTAAGGATAAATTTATAGTACTATTTTTCAAATCAAAAATATTTGCATGCATATGGGGTGAAAAGAATATGTACAACACATTATATGAAACATTCTCTGTAGAGATACCTATTCACCTTCATTTTTGGATTATGGATTATGCTCATGACTAGTTGATAAAACATTGACCAAAGATAAATTAGACACTAGAGTGTTAGAAAGATTTAACATGATTAAGATTTCTTTGGATGCATGATATTGATATTTAGTGTGATGGGTTTTTAAATAGTTACATCTTATCATACATAGTCTTGACCTATTCTTGTCCAGAGGAAGCTTAGTTTCACTTCTTCTAAGAATCACATGATAGATATATCTGACACTTTCTACTAGAGGTTAAGAAGCTCATTGTAGATTATAGACTTGAGAATTTTTCCATGGAGGGCTAAAATATTTCTCACATGAGAACCATGGTTGGTGGGGAAATAAAGTGGCACTTGTGAATTAGAATTATTCTTTCAATATGGTATCTAGTGAGATGGAATTGTAGAAGCACAAGTATGATGAATTTTGATGAAATATTATGAGTGGAAGTGATATAGAAAGGGGATGGGAGGACTCAGGAAGTGTTGTAAGGGTCCACAGGGAAGTACAAGATCATAAAGTGGACTCCTAAACCATAGGACCTCACCCAACATTGTCTCAAGTATGTGCAGGAGAAGTAAGCTAGGTAGTGGTAATTAAAGGACCTGATTTGGATAAGCCCAATTGCCCACCCATAATATGAGCTCATGATTTTGAGTTAGATGATATATTTGTATGCAACTGGGATACATATAGTGTAGAGTTATAAACCAAAACTATGAGATACATTTATAGAACAAGTTTTAGATAGTAGATTATTATCTATTTATTTTACTTCACTTCTGAGAATCACATGATAGATATATTAGACACTTTCTACTAGAGGTTAAGAAGCTCATTATAGATTCTAGACTTGAGAATTTTCCATGGAAGGCTAAAATATTTCTCGCATGAGCACCATGGTTGGTGGGGAAATAAAGGGTCACTTATAAATTAGAATTGTTTTTTTAATATGGTATCTAGTCAGAGGGAATTATGGAAGCACAAGTATGATGAATTTTGCTAAAATATTATGAGTGGAAGTGATATAGAAAGGGGATTAGAGGACTCAAGAAGTGTTTTAAGGTTCCATAGGGAAGTATAAGAGCATAAAGTGGAATCCTAAACCATAGGACCTCACCCGACACTATCTCAAGTATGTGCAGGAGAATGAAGTTAGGTAGTGGTAATTGAATAACTTGATTTGGATAGGCCTAGTTCCCCATCCACAATGTGAGATCATGATTTTGAGTTAGATGATATATTTGTATGTAACTGGGATATAGATAGTGTAGAGTTAGAAACCATAACTATGAGAGACATTTATAGAACAATTTTTAGATATTAGATTATTATCTATCTATTTTCCTTTGCATAATAATTCTATGTCCCAATTTGGAATGCCTAATGGATAAGTATAACTAGTAGACAAAGTACCAATCCATCTGTAGTTACTCAACTCACCACAATGCCCAATGTTTTATGTGATTTTATTTTTATGGGGGTTTGGGAGGTCAAATTGTGTTCATAGTAGCTACCAAGAGGGGGGTGAATCAGTAGCTAACAATGCTTATTCAATTCCTTAAACTCATTCATCATACATGAACATGAAAGCTTATACATGAAAACATGAATAATAGCATACATCACATGAACACATAATTTATGTGGGAAACCCTCTAGGGGTATAAAACCCACTCTCAATCCTATAACAATAATGTACTACTATCATATAAGATGAAGCAAATAAGAGACTTTAGACCAACACCAATTGATCAAGGAGCATCCACCCCTCAATTTAGTCCAGTTCCAACTAGACCTTTAGCTAGCTCCATCTAGCAAGGAGGTTAAAACCCATAGGTTATTAATCACCCAATATACCACCTCTTTTATTATTTTCACCACTTCTCTGATGTCTTCTAGACTTTATGATGACCTTCTCTTGCTATAACACTTGTAATCCCCTTCACAAACCATTCACAAAACCAAGTCACACTTTAGACTATTAGTTATAATGACTTGCTAGCTCATGAATTGATCAGTCAAACATGACTAATTATATTCACCCTTTGAATTTCCTAAATGATCCATCTCTACTCCTTGATTGAGCTCTTTCCTTCTCTTGAATTTACACACTCACACACTTCCACAAATAGTCTAATTTGAGCTTGTATATATATATCACTCTATTATCTTACCTATCTTGATCAGATAAGATAGTTGACATATTTTAATTTCCATTATAAAATATCCTCATGCATTTCATCAATCCAAATTAACCAATACATAGGTCATCCATACTTCAAAACAAGCTCAATCCTCCTTTAGATCTCAATTAGGTCTAATGCATTAGACCTTATAGGTCATTCACCACATATGACCATGTCCATGAATAATAGACCTCAATAGTACTTTAAAAAAAAAAACTTACCTCCAATAGATCATTTAAAAATCCCACATGGGTCTACAACATCTGGAACTCCAATTCATACCTTGAACCAAGCCTTTTAGACTACTCGCTAATAGGCCTCGAAACCTGGAAAACATAGTCATATAAATTAAAGCATACAGAATATTTTCTCAAATAACCACATAAAAAACACATTGATAGGTCATACATGACTTTAAAAAAACCTCCAAATCCATTTCTCACCTTCACATAGCTCACATAGGTCCAATCCAATTTAAACAAAATGATTACTCAAACTAGTTATGCACACCAGAAACTCAGTCAAAGATATTTGACTAATCCAACAAAAATAAAGACAAAACATGAATAAAAAGGAAGTTAAATAAATATTTAGGATTCATATAATACCAAAAATCTATCACTCACCTAAAAATCTAATTAGAATAGCTCAAACTCGCCTCTATAAATACGCCACTTTAGACTACTTGTAAGCTCCAAAAATTAGTCATGATGAACATGACATCTAAAAATTGTGTAGACACTTACTTGATATTAAAATGAATTAATGTGATACTATAACAACATTATAACATTTTCAATCACAAAATTCATATTTCTATAGCCACTTTCCTACTACAAACCATTCTCATTGTCATGGGTTCGAATATCTTGTCTTACACAGACTAGCCATTTTGTGAGCTCCTTATATATATTTTATAAGCACCATATAGACTTAAAAATAAATTAAATATGAGGGAAATGTCTTTAAATAATACTCCAAACCATTTTTTGAATCTCTAAACACCTGAAATCAATCCTTAATTAGGTTCTCACTTTGACTAGCTTTTGTTCACTATTTGCTCCATTTCCACTCTAACAACTAGTCAACTTAATTGACTTAGATAATTAACATAGTGAATTTTTATAGCCAAAAAAACTCTATGCACTTCAATAAAAATTAATATCTTTCAAACTCCAATAATTCTTATGCATTGACTTTGTGAACCCTGCTTGTAGCACTAAAATCTTCAAAAACAAGCATATTTTTGTACCTCTGCTCACTGACCTAACACACCACTACCACCTTTAGATGCCTAGAGGAGTCATATGTACATTTAAATAGTAAAACATGGCCAACAAATCCATTATATGTGCTTTTTATAAATATCTCTCCAATCACTCCATTATGAGGGTTTATAAAGGGTTTTTGACCAGTTTACATTCTTAACAAATGTTCATAAAGCTATGTCCCTAAATCCACAAAAACATACTTGGAAAGGATTATTAGGTCCATGTGCCACCTCTACCAAAAGGCTCAGGTCCCCATGCAAATTCTACATGAACTAGTTAACATTAAAACTTTCCTTTCAAGCTCAAAATGTACCATTCAAGCCTCGTTTGAAGCTTCTAAACCATCTTTCTGACTTTGTAACTCAATATCTAACCTTAGACCTGATAAAAATTCTTGGAAAAACTTTACTAACCATATTTCATGAAACAAGAAGCTTCATCATCCTATAAACACCCTTTGACCCTTAATAAGGCCTCACAATCCCATCTAGGCCAACTAGGCCAATGGCCAAACTATCTTGTTGACCATTAGACACCTCTTAAAAACCATACACCTAAACTTTTAACATCCTATACATGTCCAACATGCATATACTAAGCATACTAAGCTCTACCAAGCTAGATCTTCATGACTATTCACAAGAACCTCATTAGTCTACCTTGCCTATTAGGCCTAAAACCACCTAGAAAGATTCCAATTTATCTCTCAACCACATCGACATACCATGTACTCTCTCTCTCTATGATCCATGCCATCCACTCATGCTTCCATATAACCAATTGCTCCTATAAGTTTTCACTAGCAACCAATACTGAGTTGAACACTAAGATCATGTCATATTAGACCAAGAGCACTCTCATGCCACTTTGTCATCACCAATTCCACTTGACATTAATGAAAACACATCACAGCCACTAATCTCCCAAAAAAAGTGTGGTGGTTCAATTGGAGGACTTAGAGGATACATAGTAGGTAGTGGTGGACCTCCCCCATAAAGTACATGAAGGACCATAATTATTTCTTAGTAGACCCCATTATAAGACCATTGACTTCCCATTGTATAATATGAGATGACACTCCACTTGATAGAGTATTGATGTATGGAGTATGTAAGAGAGCATGTTCAAAAGTGTGAACTTATTTATCAAGTACCTGACATAAATTTATTCTAAATGAAAATCAACCAAGTTTATGAATGCCCATTTTAACCATGCACACAAGTGGTATCAGAAGTATGATCCAAAATAAGCTATGGTGGATTATGATCAACTAAAGTAAGCATTCCTTCAGGAATTTGATATCCTAGACTCTGAATAATAGAGTATACTTGCCTTGAAGGATATTAGGTAGGAACTCACTTAAAGTGTGTATATGATGCATGTTTCAATATATTTCTCTCTAAACTCTCTTTCAACATAAACATTGTTCAACAAACCCAATGGTTCATAGGAGGTTTATGGTTCCCCTTCAAATGTACCTTATCATAAGAAATTCTCACCAACCCACGTGAGGACTTGGAATGTTCCCTTCATGACAAATATTGTTATAAGTATTGACATAGTAATTAGTCCCTTCATGGAGGTTTAGATCAATGAAATGTGATCTCAGATATAAAATTTCACTACACATAATACTCATGACACCCACAATAACAACTAGAATAATTGTCCTCACAAGAGTATTTGAGCCATGCTAAAGCAATCTAATGAGATTTTCTATTAAGATCATAATTTCAAGGATTATCCTCTACTACAATTCATTACTCAGTCAAATGTATCAAAATATTGCAAGATATGTGATGTATATACTCATGATCCCAATTATTTCAATTTCATTAGTGAAATTTATTAGGTGCATATGCATGGTATGCATCAATTGTATGTTGATAATAACCAAGAGAATGGAATTGGTTATCATGGTTAAGGTCTAGGTCATGGATGTGGAGGTGGATGCTTTCAGCCATAAACATATTATAAGTGCATTTCCATTGAACACTATATGTACGATTGATTGATATATCCTAAATGTACCTTTTATAAAAATGAACATTGTTTAGAGGAGTGCCCTAATGTTTACATTACTATTATGAAGGAGATAAATTATAATGGTGACAACATGATACTTATTAAAAATCCATAATGTATACCATGCCTTATAAGTTGTCTTAAAGTCAATATTACAACATGAAGTGGTGGTCAGTCTTAGTCTTTGCCCAACCCATCTATTGATAAATTTCAATGAAAAGAGCCTTATGATACTTGTTATCTGAATTCTTAACAAAAAAAGGAGGTGTTTACTAAAACTATGAATTTGGTAAGAGAATTATTTGGAGTGATCTAGTTCCTCATGGATCATGATGCTATTACATGTGTTGATATTGAGAAAGACATAGACCTACAAGATATGACACAAGATGAATTTTAAGAGATGTGTAAATGACTATTGAATGAGGACATTGTACCCTTGTTGTGCAACTAGATAATCCATCTTACACCTAGGCCTATTAAAGGTCACCAATTAAACCATTTGTTAGGAATGGTGAACAAGCATTCCAAATCAATATTTAGAAGTGATAACACTCTCAACATCAAATAATTTAATAAGATACATGATTTTGGAGGAGTGGAGGAGCGGAGTTGGTAGCGTGTGGACAATATTTGAAACTAGTTTATTCTTGCCTAATTGGACCCCCTGAGTGTGATAGGTAGGACCACGGATCCAATGGAGGTCACTGTGGGTGGCAGTACCTCTAGGGATCTATCCAAGAATCTGTTAGTGGATAGTCCATCCAATGGATGGAAGAAGGCACTCATAGGTGAATAGACATGTCCATCGAAAGGCATGTCGAGCCTCCCTGTTCTCTCAGAGGGCAAGGCATTGAGTATCCCAGACAATCTAGTGGAGGAAATAGTGGCATCCATGGACCTTGCATTGGTTGGTAAGTTTTTTTCTTTCCATCCTAATACCAAAATGGTTAGAAAATGGATTCTATCTAGGTGGAAAGTCAAAGGTAGTGTTTCGATCACTACCATGGCTAGAGGTCTATTCCTTTTTAGATTTATGAATAGGGAGGACATGATCGCTACCCTTGCTGGAGGTCCCTAGCTATATGGACCACATTATCTATCATTATGCTCATGGAAACTAGGATTTGATCCCAACTCAGACCTCAACAAGACAACACCTGCTTGGGTAAGATTGTCAGGATTCCCTTTGGAATTCTGGGATGAAAAAATTTTCATTGCTATTGGCAATTCTATTGGTCAATATGTCACCTCAGATCATATAACTAGAACTAAGTCTAGATGTGTGTATGTTAGACTCTGTGTAAATTTTTAAATAAATAAGACTCTCCCTACGTCCATTGAGCTAAACTCTAAATATGGAACCTGAACTTAGCCAATTATTTATGAGAATGCTACCACTTGCTATCAAATATGTAAGAGGAAGGGACATCTAATGACATAATGCAAAGTGAAGAAAAGGGGGATGAAAGAGGATTCCCAGAATGTAGAGGAGGAGCAAGCGAACAAAAAGCAGGAAATAGAGAATAATGTGGAAATTCTTGACAATACAAGAAAAGGAGAGGAGGGGAAGGGAAAGGAGGCTACCCCTAGCGGTGAAGGTGAAGTTGTCCCAAAGGAAAATATAGGATTAGATTATAATCAGAAGGCTATAGAAGAAGGAGAGGAGGAGAAGAGAATGGAGGATATCATTAGTAGTGAAGGAAAAGAGGTCCCAAAGGAGAATACAGTATCTGACGATAGTCACAAGGCCACATTTAACACAGTCTACACTTTAGAAAAATAAACTAATATGTTGAAGGAAGGGGTAGGAGGGGACCTTTTGCTAAAGGAAGTTAATGAATATGACAAATTTTCAAGGGTTAGACAGAAAGAAGTAACACCCAAAAGTCACACTCAATGAGTACCATATCCACAGTCAAATGCATACATTTTCCATGCTTTAGAAGGTGGAGGCTAGTTAGGAAAATACTTGACAACAAGGGTAGTAGGACAAGGTGAAAGCAATGAACAGGAAGAATGGTTTAACCCAAAGAAAAATATCTGAAAAGGTAAAAAATATGCAGATGTTGGTACTGAGCCCAAACAAGGGAGGCCAACCCTAAGGGAAACAAGATAAAGAGAGATTGCTAGGGAGATTGCCAGTGGAAAATAGAAAACACTAGAGTCCCAACCCTCCAAACTCTCTAAATGAGAATATTATCATGGAATCTGAGGGGATTTAATAGTCCCTCAAAGCAGTTTTAGGTTAAAAACTGCATTTTAGATAATAAACTAGATATTCTATTACTCCAAGAAGTCAAGATGAAAGAGGAGAATTTTGTGAAAATTGCTGACTATATATGGCCTAAGGCAGCTTTTTGTATTAGTCCTACTGAAGGGGCTTCAGGAGGGATTGTCACTATGTGCAATAGTGATAAAATACAAGGATCTCTTATGGCCCATAATAAGCATTTTTTGATTACAAATTTTTCCATGAATTCCTTGAACTAGATGTTGGTAAATGTTTATAGACTGAATAACGGAGCTTTGAGATAGAAATTATGGATAGATTTGATTAGCTACAGGAATAATCCTCAAAATTCTAAGTGGATGTTAGCTAGAGATTTTAACACACCTTTATACCCTTTTGAAAAATAGGGTGGATTTATTGATTCCTCGAACAACATGTTTGATTTTGTTGAATTCATCAATGATTGGGGATTATTGGAGATAGAGCTACAGAATCAAAATTTTACTTGGACCAATAAAAGAAGAGGAGATCAAATGATTCAAGTTCAATTAGATAGATTTTTGATATCAAGCAATTGGAATAATTATCAGAATATGTAGGTGTAGGCTCTACCTAGAACCATGTCTGACCACTGCCCAATTATCCTCAATTGGGGAGATCAGGGACATCACGAACCTCCCCCATTCCATATTGAACCTATGTGGATTAAACACAAAGGTTTTAGACAAATGGTGGCTCAATGGTGGAATATTCCCATTCAAGGTACTCCCATGTTTAGAATAGTCAAGAAAATCCATCACATCAAACAAGAAGTTTATGGCTGGAATAGATACAGCTTTGGGCAGGTTTTCCAGTAGAAGAAAAATATGATGGGAAAAATTAAGTCTATATAGCAAATGATTGATCAAGGGGATGAATCTGAGGGCACCTTAGAAGAAGAGAACAACTTGTCTTCAGAATGGAACAATCTTATGGAAAGAGAAGGTTTTTTGGAAACAAAAATCCCATGTTCAATGGCTTAAAGAGGGTGATAGGAACACTTCTTTTTTTCATCTCTCAGCTATGAAACATATAAAAGCCAACTCAATAACTAATCTTGTCCTAGATAATGGAGACATTATTACTGAGGATAAGGAAATAGGGGAGCAAGCTAGGGTGTTCTTTCAGAACCTGCTTATGGAAGAAAATAATAATGATAGAATTGATAGATCTATGAATCAATTCATTGATATGATCCCCTGTTTGGTAACAAAAGAAGACAATCTAGAATTGTTAAAGCCTATATCTGATGAAGAAGTACATGTTGTTTTATTCTCCATGGGTGCTCTTAAATCCCCAGATCCTTATGGATTTCCTCCTATATTCTTTCAATAATATTGGGAGATTGTTGGAGCAGACCTCACGGCTATAGTTCATGATTTTTTTAGATCTATAAAGCTTTTGAAACAAGTCAATAATACCTTCACTGTAATTGTTCCTAAAAAATCTCAACCTTCACACCTTGATGATTTCAAACCCATTAGCTTATGCAACACTATGTATAAGATATGTACTAAACTACTGGTTATGAGGATTCAACCCTTGCTTGACAAAATTATTTCTCCTACTCAAAAAGGTTTCATCTCAGGCAGACAGATTCTTGATGCTGTGATCACCACACATGAGACTATTCACTCCATGGATAAGAGAAGAATCCCTAGGATGGCCCTTAAGCTTGATATATCCAAAGCCTATGATAGAGTCTAATGGACTTTTCTATTCCGAGTGATCAAAAAATTTGGATTTAATGATAAATTGTCTTGCTTATTATGGAATGCAGTCTCTTCTACTAAATTCTCAGTGCTAGTTAATGGTGTTCCTAGAGGGCTTTTCTCATCCTTAAGAGGAATTCATCAGGGAGACTCTCTCTCCTCGTGCTTATTCATCATTATGACTAAGGCACTGGGAAGATACATATAAGCTGATATAGTTTCAAAAAAACTATTAGGCATCAAACCTGCCTCTTCCCTTCATCTTATGGTTATACAATAGTTTGTGGATGATACCATCTTATTTGGCATCTCATCGGTGATCGAAGCTAGAAGATGGAATAATATACTTAATGATTATGCTAGAGACTCAAGATAAAGCATAAATTTCTAGAAAAGTAATGTGTACTTCTTCAACACTCCCAATGAACTAAGACATATAATCATTGATATTTTAGATTATGTTAAGGCTGGCCTACCAACTACCTACCTAGGTCTCCCACTCTCAATCAAAGAGGTATCTTTAGGTTTTTGGAATGGTATTGTGGAACATACATAGAGGAAACTTCTTGGGTGGAAGGGGAAACTACTCAACAATTTTGGTAAGTTACAACTTTTTCAGGCATCCTTGTAAGGTATTCCTACTTACTTCGTGTCTCTTTTTAAAATTCCTACGTATTTTGTTGAAAAGCTAGAATAGATCTAAAGGAAATTTTTATGGATGGGAGTGCAAGACAAACAAAGAATGTCTATAGTCAGATGGGAAAAAGTGTGTCTTGTTAGGGTGTGGACCTAAAAGCTTCACCAAGGAGCACACTTTAGTAGGTTCAGGTCTACACAGTCACCGACGTCGGTCAGGAGTGACCGATGTCGGCCAGGTGCAGTTGCAGAGGCGTCGATGTCGGTAGTAGGTCGGCTGGTGGCGGTCACAAGCAAGCAGTAGGAACCGATGTCAGTTACCTGTGCATCTAAGAAGCTATTTCTGAGGATAGAAGCGAGTGTTTGCATGATAATTTTAAGTTGTAGTCTTAAGCTCGTGTCTCTATTATTAGTAATATTATTTTTAGAGCCCTTGTTCAAGAGGCTTAACTACTTGTTGTAAGTGCATGCTCAAGTTTCCTAATCAATCCAGGCTTGTTGGAGTTGATTGTTCTTGAGAGAGAGAGCTCTTGAGGAATAGAGATCTATTGAGAGATCTATACATCTAAGAGAGGTGTGGAAGAAAGAAGTTTCTTTAATTGTATTCCTTTTGTAAAGAGTTTGTTAATACAAGTTTTCAAGGTGGTTTCTTGTATCTCTTGTTCTTACTATTATCTCATTCTAATTACTTGTCTATCTGATTTAGTTTTGCGTTTATTGCTTTCACAAGTGTAATCTATTGTTGGTTGATCCCCAACAAGTGGTATTAGAGCTTAGGTGCACTAACAGGTGGTTTAGATCTGTATAGTGCGTATTGATTACAGGTTCTCACAGGGGTTTCTGTAGGGATTTCTGTTTGAGTGGGAGAAGCAATGGCAGATGAAAGTAAATTGAGAATGGAAAAGTTCAATGGCAAAAATTACCAACACTGGAGAATGCAGATAGAGGATTATCTGTATCATAAAGATCTCTACTTACCATTAGGTGGGGTTGCAAAGAAGCCCAAAGACATGGAGGATGAAGAATGGGAAGTTCTTGATAGAAAGGCTCTGGGGTCTATAAGACTGAGTCTAGCATCCACTGTGATATCTAATTTATCACAGGCAAAGTCTATGGTAGAGTTGATGACTACGTTAGCAAATTTGTATGAAAAACCCTCAGCTTCTAATAAGGTATATCTTATGAAGCAGTTATTTAATTTGCATATGAATGAAGGTGGATCTATTTCTACTCATCTGAATGATTTCAATGGAATTGTGAATCAGTTAAGTTCAGTCAATATAGTATTTGATGATGAAATAAAAGCTCTTTTGATATTATGTTCTTTGCCTGAAAGCTGGCATGGCTTAGTAATGGCAGTAAGTAATACTGCATCTGCATCAAATATTTTAAAAGTAGAGGATGTTGTTAGTGTTATCTTGAATGAAGAAATTCACAGGAAAAGCACAGAAGAGACATCTAGGAACGCTTTATGTTTTGAGAGTAGGGGGAGGCAGAAAGAGAAGAGCAAGAAAGGCAGATCAAGATCCAAATCTAAGGAAAAAAGCAAATCTAAATCCAGAAATGGTAGAAGGCCACAATGCTAAAATTGTGGAAAGATGGGGCACATAAGCAGAGATTGTTGGTCAAAGCCTAAGGAGGACAATCAGCACGAAGGAAAGGAAGAAGCCAAGGTTACAGGTATTGCACAAGATGCTTTAATTTTCTCTCTGCATAATAATATATAATCTTGGGTGTTA
Source organism: Torreya grandis (assembly GCA_037957365.1). Taxonomy (NCBI): domain Eukaryota; kingdom Viridiplantae; phylum Streptophyta; class Pinopsida; order Cupressales; family Taxaceae; genus Torreya; species Torreya grandis. The sequence continues at coordinate 631,383 of JARHVA010006972.1, read as the reverse complement.
GATTCTAGTGCATCTTTTCATGTTACCCCTAACAGGGAATATTTTAGTGACTATATCCATGGAGATTTTGGAATAGTGTATCTAGGGGATGATGAGCCTTGTAAAATAATTGGCAAAGGTAAAGTGTAGCTGAAGATGCAGAATAGAAACACATGGGTGTTGAGAGATGTGATGCATGTTCCTAGCTTGAAGAGAAATTTGATTTCTGTAGGAAAGTTAGGGGATGACGGTTGTATTGTAACTCTCATAGCAGAATCTTGGAAGGTGACCAAGGGTGCACTTGTTATGGCCAGAGGTAAGAGAGAAGGTACTCTCTATTTGTGTAATTGTGTTACTAACAAATCTCCTTTTGTATTATCTACTTCAGATGTGGATGCTAAATTGTGGCACTCAAGGCTTGGCCACATGAGTGAGAAGGGGATGTCAATTCTTAAGTCCAAAGGTATGCTTTCAGATTTAAAAGGCATATATCTAGAGTTTTGTGAGCACTGTGTATTTGGAAAATAGAAAAGGATTAGTTTTCTCAAGACTGGGTCTACTAAAAAGAGGCATAAGTTGCAGCTTGTTCACATAGACGTGTGGGGACCGGCTCAGGTTGCTTCCATTAGAAGATCACAATACTATGTATCTTTCATAGATGATGCTACAAGGAAGGTATGGATCTATTGTATTAGAAGAAAATCTGATGTATTTGAGACTTTTAAGATTTGGAAAGCTATGGTTGAGAATGAAATAGGTAAAAGATTGAAGTGCCTGAGATCTGACAATGGCGGTGAGTTCTACAGTTATAAGTTCAGAGATTATTGTTATATGCATGGAATCTGTAGGCAAAGGATGATTCCAAGGACATCTTAGCAGAATGGAATTGCTGAAAGGATGAACAGGACAATAATGGAGCGTGCAAGATGTATGAGATTGCATGCCTGTTTGCCCTTATAGTTTTGGGCACAAGCTGTTGACACTGCAGTATACCTGATTAATAGAGGACCCTCTACAGCTCTGGATGGTGGTATTCCAGAAGAGGCATGGACAGGTAAAAAGGTTGATCTCTCATATCTCAAAGTTTTTGGTTGTGAAGCCTTTGTGCACATAGATAAAGAAAATAGAAAGAAGCTTGATGCTAAGTCTATGAGGTGCACGTTTATTGGCTATGGCTCAGATGATTTTGGTTACAGATTGTGGAATCTAGAAACTAATAAGGTAATTAGGAGTCATGATGTTGTTTTCAATGAAAGAGTGATGTATTGTGATCAGCTAAGGAAGCTGAATCAATCTGAGCAGAGCAATGGTGAATTGGACGAGGTGAAAGTCCAAGATGAGCTCATGGGAAAAAGAAATAATCACTTGTAGAAAAACACAGAGACCGACGTCGACAGGTTAGGAATCAGCATCGACAGTACAGAAACCGGCATCGATCGTATAGAGACTGATGTCAGTAGGACAGGCACCGAGGTCAGTCAGGTAGAACCGATGTCAGCCAGTAACTGGTTTGGAGGTGACCGAGGTCGGTCACTATTAGAGAATTTGGGTGGATAGCGTGTTGTGAACGAGTCTTAGACACCCATTAGGAGGTCAAAAAGGGTGAGTAAGCCTCCAATTAGATATTCTCCTTCTTTATTTTACCTATTTCTAACTGATAGTGGAGAACCAGAGAGTTTTGAGGAAGCAATACAGGTGGAGTCCAAGAGTTAGTGGGAGCATGGCATGGTTGAGGAGTTGGAGTCCTTAAGAGAGAACCAAACATGGGATTTGGTTTAATTGCCAGGTGGTAAGAGAACACTCAAGAACAGATGGACCTACAGGTTGAAAGAAGGTGAGAATGGATAGATGAGATATAAGGCCAGATTAGTAGTAAAAGGATTTGCATAAAAGCCAGGTATTGACTTTGGTGAGATTTTTTCTCCTGTTGTTAAAATGACTTCTATAAGGGTTGTATTATCTTTGGTTGCTTTTGAGGATTTGCATCTTGAGTAGCTAGATGTTAAGACATCATTTCTTCATGGAGATTTGGATGAGGAAATTTATATGGAATAGCTAGAAGGATTCGAGGTCAAGGGTAAGGAGAAGTTTGTGTATAGATTGAAGAAAAGCTTGTATGGCCTCAAACAAGCTCCTAGGCAATGGTACTTAAAATTTGACAGGTTTATGACTGAGCATGGCTACAGTAGGTGTCAATCTGGCCATTGCATGTATTTCAAGAGATTTGATAATGGTAGATATATTATTCTATTGTTGTATGTAGATGATATGCTAGTTCCAGGATCACACATGCAGGATATCTCTGAGCTTAAAGTGAAATTAGCTCAAACGTTTGCTATGAAGGATTTGGGAGCAGCAAAGAAAACCCTTAGTATGAGCATTAAGAGAGGCAAGAAAAATCACAGGTTGATATTGTCTCAAGAAGATTATGTGGACAAGGTGTTGAAATGGTTCAATATGTAGGATGTTAAATCGGTAAGCACACCTTTGGCTGGACATTTTAAGTTGAGTAAAGAACAATGTCCTAATTCATATGATGAGGTAGAGTACATGAGTAAGGTTCCATATTCTTCCACAGTAGGGAGTTTGATGTATGCAATGGTGTGTACTAGACCGGATATTGCCCAAGCAGTGGGAGTGGTAAGTAAGTATATGGCCAATCCAGGTAAGGAACATTGGAAAGCAGTTCAGTGGATCCTTAGATATCTGAGAGGAACCAGCAGTAGGCACTTGTGCTATGGAGGTTCAGATACTTCTCTACATGGTTATGTAGATTCAAATATGGCAGGTGATTTGGATGGCAAGAGGAGCACTACAGGTTATGTCTTCACTGTAGGTGGAACAACGGTTAGCTAGATATCTAAGTTGCAGAAGGTTGTTGACATGTCAACTACAGAAGCAAAGTATATTGCAGCCACAGAGGCTAGCAAAGAGATGATATGGATGACACGATTCATGGATGAGCTTGGTAGGGAGCATGAGAGTTGCAAATTGTATAGTGACAGTCAGAGTGCAATCCATTTGGCTAAGAATTCAGCCTTTCATTCAAGAACAAAGCACATACAGCTAAGGTATCACTTCATACGATAGGTATTGGAAGATGGTGAGTTAAAGCTGGAGAAGATCCATACAGATAGGAATCCTGCTGATATGTTAACCAAGCTAGTTACAAAGGAAAAGTTGAATCTTCATTCAACTTCTGTTGGTCTTCATGATTGAGCTGAAGATGGAGGAGCTAGAAGATGTTGTTTTATAGGTACTGGTGTAGCCGTTTATCTCCAAGTGGGAGATTATTAGGGTGTGGAGCTAAAAGCTTCACTAAGGAGCACACTTTAGTAGGTTTGGGTCTACACAGTCACCGGCGTCGGTCAAGAGTGATCGACGTTGGCCAGGTGCAGTTGCAGAGGCATCGATGTCGGCAGTAGGTTAGCCGACGGTGGTCACATGCAAGCAACAGGAACCGACGTCGGTTACCTGTGCATCCAAGAAGCTATTTTTGAGGATAAAAGTGAGTGTCTGCATGATGAGTTTAAGTTGTAGTCTTAAGCTCGCGTCTCTATTATTAGTAATATTATTTTTAGAGCCCTTGTTCAAGAGGCTTAACTGCTTGTTGTAAGTGCATGCTCAAGTTTCCTAATTCTATATGTAGAATTAGATCTTCTTAGCTTTGGGAAAATTATTGTATAATTGGTATGTTGAAGAACAGTACAGAATTGAATCAATCCAGGCTTGTTGGAGTTGATTATTCTTGAGAGAGAGAGCTCTTGAGGAATAGAGATCTATTGAGAGATCTATACATCTAGGAGAGGTGTGGAAGAAAGAAGTTTCTTCAATTGTATTCCTTTTGTAAAGAGTTTGTTAATACAAGTTTTTAGGGTGGTTTCTTGTATCTCTTGTTCTTGATATTATCTCATTCTAATTACTTGTCTATCTGATTTAGTTCCGTGTTTATTGCTTTCACAAGTGTAATCTATTATTGGTTGATCCCCAACAAGTCTCCCAAAATTTCATGGTGGACTTAATATAAGATCCATCAGGAAAATGAATAAATCCCTCCTTTCAAAAGTTAGTTGGAATCTGATTCACAACAACAGTGAGTTGGGGGAAATAATGTATGCCAAATACATGCATAAAATTGATGATTCCAACTTTCTTTAATAGGCGGGATTACCTCAGGGGTTTATGATATGGAATAAAATGCTAAAAAGTAGAAGCCTTCTCAAATAGGGAATTAGGTGGAAGCTTGGAAATGGCCAGCAGATTAAATGTTGGGAGGATAATTGGTTAAGGGACAAGCCTCTCATCTCCCAAGGAAACTATGGAGAAATTATTGACCTGACTACTTAGTTCTTTGGTGATAGGGTTAGTGATTATATGGAAAATAACAATGGGATAAGGAGTTGGAAAAACCTTTTAGATTGCTATGTGCACAGGCCTGAGCTTATCCGAAGAATTTGGGAGATCTAGCAATGTGTTTAGGAGATCATAATCCTACTCTTCCCTTAGGAGGATGAGAAATACTAGTGGCCGAATAAGAATGGTTCATTCTCTGTCAGATCTGCCTATCATCTGCTTACACTTGAAGCTCAGAATAAGGAGGTATAGAAAAATGTTTGGAATCATAAACTCATTCCAAAGATTAACTTGTTTTGGTGGGTTGCTGCACATAACAAAATCCTTACTCAGGGCAACCTTCAAAAGAGAGGGTTTATTTTGGTCAACAGATGTTTTCTATGTGGTTCTAGTGAGGAATCAGTTTCACACCTATTCATCCACTGTGAGTTTACCCAAGATTTATGGGGCACAATACTTAACAACTTTGGCATTGAATTGGTTTTCAATTCTAACCTTAAAGAAGTAATTCTTAGATAGAACTCAACCTTCACACATCCCTTGATTAAGGAATTATGGAAGCAAGCTCTGCCATGCTTGAGCTGGACTTTATGGAAAGAGTGAAATCATAGAATTTTCAAGGACACTGCTATAAATGCTTCTCAGGTGTTTAGCTCCTTTGCTAGGACCATCTTGGAAATTGTTACAATAGCTCATATTATTGTTGTGGAGAAACCCCTATCTCAATTTGAAATTCAAATTGCTACCAAATGGAAGGTTTTAAACCTTATCCCTGGACATGATAATTCCAAAATTATTCAGAGACTTCATACTAAATGGATACCACCTAAACCCAATTGGATGGAACTCAATTTTGATGGGGCCTCCAAGTTGAGTGGTAAAGCAAGTGGAAGAGGAATAATAAGGAATAAAAATGGATGGATGTCTGTTGTCTATGCTGGTGGCATTGGTTGCTAGAGCAATAACTACGCTGAAGCTATGGCTTTACTTTGGGGATTAAAGTTAGCTATATCCCTTGGAATTAGAAATTTTAATATTCAGGGAGATTCTAAGTTGGTCATAGATGCCATTACTAAAGCATCTAAAATTGGAATCCAACTAAAATACATCATTACAGACATCCAGTTTCTTTTACAAAAGTTTTCTGAAGTTGAGATTAACCACACCTATAGAGAAGGCAACAGGGTCGTTGATGCTTGTGCCAACCTTGGTCAACAATTCTCAAGATGGAGGGTATGGTGACAAGGGACTCATATACCCCTAAACATTAGAGAGATCATTTAGAAGGAGATGATGGATCATGAATGATGCACATTGATGACAAAGATAGCTTTTAAAGGCAGTCCACGTGGAGAAGGCCATTGTGGATCTTAGAAAGTGATAACCTTAGTACTTCCTTGATTGTCATGATTAATTCATTGTATCATGAGGTGGAGGTGTGAGAATCTCATCATGAAAACCAAGGGGAAATTATTTTAAAGCATGAGAGTAGACGTCACCATAGTGGGGCATTTCATAAATTGAGCTTTCACATCTGCATTCAGTGTAAACAGAACTGAGGGCTTGTTACTTGTTCGAATCTCAAGGTGGTAATTGGGAATCTCATTGACTGGGTCTACAATTATAGAATGGGGGGAGATCGTATTCGAACTAAATCGGTCTCCTACCATGAATTTAATGACAACCCATTAGTCTATCTTACTGTAAAGAAGTAGGTATCAGCTCGTACTTAGAAGGGCTGAATGGTTATGATGAGAATTTATCTGAGTAGTTTGCAAGATCCTGGTTGAATAGGCGGGTCACTGTGGGGGTATTAGCTTTGAAATCTTCTAAAAGGTGATTTCAATGGCCATGGGAATGACCATGCAGGGTTTAAAGCTCCAAAGGAAAAATCAAAATCATGGATTTGGCTAGTCACAAACTATTTCTAGGTGAAGGAGAAGAACTCATCCCGTATCAAAGAGTGTTCAAACATGCCAAACTACCAGAGCCATGGGATGGTGTCTATTTCATTCTTATGAAATACTTCACTCTCAAGGAGTGATATACTAGGTTTTATAACTATCACCTTCCTCTGTTAAATTATTTTAGATGCAATGTTATTATCATCTTTCCTTTCTACCTATTGTCCTCATTGGAACACTCTATCCTAAGGGTGAGAGCCAAAATGGCCAAGAAGATGGACATAAAACCTATTCCCCTACACTAGGGGATTATTTTTTGTCTCTACAATTTCCACCATTCCCTTGAGCCTAACAGGTATATCAAAGGTTTTAATGAAGACATTCCCTCAAACCCAGTTTATAGAGATGCAATAGATGAATCTTGGGTTTCCCCTGATCCTACCAATACCAATGACGCCCCCCTCTCCACCCCTGTTAAGACCCCTGCTAATACTCTGAGCTCCCTTATGAGAAAAAAGGGAAGGAAGAGGAAGGTTGATGGAGGAAAAGGTAATTTTGAAGAGACTACGAAAGGGACCCACAAAAATCTAGATGGGGTCATGGGAGGCCAAGGTGGAAAACCCCACAGGCCTTCCAAAATCAATAAGGATGGTTTCCCTTTGGGAGTGCGCAGGTTGGGGCGGATCACTGGAAAACCAGTCCTAAAGATAAGTTTGATTGAATATTCAAAAAGTGCTTCTGATGATGAAACCCAAGATGAGGAGTATGAAGAGCCAAAAATTTAAGAAATTTCGGAGGACACTAGTGGGAAACATGCTTCTTGAGTTTTTTAGGTCACTAAAGAGTAGGGTGTTGATTCTAAGGGAACTATTGATAATAATGAGAAGATGCAGGGTGCTAATTCTAGGGGAAATGTTGACAATAAGGAGAAGATGCATGTAGAAGAAGCTGGTGAGGGTCCGTAAAATGAGAATGATTGGAAAATAGAAATTGGGGCCTCAAAGGATTGCATTCAAAATCTAGAAAAGGTCTTTGCCAAAGGCCTTCAAAATAACATTTTGTTGAATATGACTATGTTGGAAGCAGTGGGTAATACAGGGAATGCTGACAATGTGGACAATGAGAATCTTAAGGATCTTGTTAATTCTATAGTTTTGTAGTTTTGTCCTTTTTGACTCTAGTCTTTCTAAGGTTTTGTATTGCTTCTGATTGTGTTTCTTGACTATGCTGTTGGTTCGGTGCTGGAATCTTTTGTTTGCTAGCCTTCCTTTTTTTTTACTGTATAGGGTTCAACCCCTAGTTTTCCACCTTAATTAATCAAAAACATCACATAATGAAGCTTTAGATAATTGATTTCAAAATAATGGAAGTCAAGTGCTATTCAAAAATATGATATGCTAGTACAAAGAAAATCCTTGCATAAGTAGGCAAGGCAAAACACAAAACTAGCCTAACTAACCAATGTGGGATAAATCATCAAATAGGAATAAAATGATGAAATAACTATCTAATACACTATCAAATGTGATAAATGCATGAAATACATACTCTAACACACCCTCGACTCAAGTGAAGCTATGGGATAATAATATCCAAAAAAATAAATAATAGAATATCCATAGTATGAGTTCCAATAACTCGATCTGATTAGGTATTGATGTATAATATGTATCCATGAAATGAAAAAGGAAGATGTATTTAGTAACACCCTCCAAGGATAAATTTTTAAACCCTAAGCATTATATGCAAATAAATTAAATTAGGTGATGCAAAAGGCTTCATAAAGATATATGCATCCTATTACCAAGTCAAAATGTACTCCAAGCTAAGAATTCCATCCTAAATGTGTTGACAAAGGAAGTGCATATGTACCTCAATGTGATTGGTCTACTAATCCTAAATTAGGTTGTGAGATATGTTAATTTCACTATGGTTATCACACCAAATTACAATGGGTGAATCCTACATGAATCCAAACTCTATCAATAATTGACAAAGCTAAATAACTGCTCACTCGCTATAACTACTTCCATGTACTCAACTTTTGTAGATGAAAGTGAAATAACATTTTTTTATTGAAAAACTAAGCAATAGGTGAAGAACCAAGATAAAATATGTTTCTATAAGTGGAATACCTTTCATCAAGAGAACTTGTCCAATATGAATCATTTCATCCAATAAACTAAGTAGAACCCTTGGTGTTGTGTAATCCAAAATGAGTAGTACCTCAGAGATATCATAGAACCCTCTTGTCATCTTGGCAATGACTATTATGAGGTTAATGTGAATATATAGATATAAGCCCAATTTCAAATGAAATATCAGGGAGAGTATGGGTCAAATACATAAGACTCCTAACCATCTTCTATATAGTGTAGGATGACATAGTGGAGTAGTAAAAGAGGTAGTGAGAGTCACTCTAGACTAAAAAGGACTTGGGTTGAAATCAACCATGAAAAAATGATAAAGAAGATCAAGGGTATACTTCTACTAAATCAAATAAATCCTGTATTTACCTATGAAATTTGTAAAAAAGGGAAGAAACATAAAAGGTTAATATCTATCATGACAAACTATGTTGAAAGAGCCTACTAAATAGACTAAATCTGAGATGAGGAGCTTCTTATGAGAAGTAGATCATCAATAGAAAAGACTAGTATAACAATATCCTTCCCAATATGTTTAATACACACTATGGGATTAGAGTGGTAGTGAACAAAGACAATAGAGAGAATAAATGAATCCATCTTCTCATACCAAGCCTGAGGGGCTTGTTTGAGACTGTAAAGAGACCTCTTAAGTTGACAAACAAGAGAAGAATCATGAACAAACCCAAAAGGCTTCTCCATATAGATTTCCTCTTTCAAGTCTCCATGCAAGAAAAAAATCTTAATGTCCATCTAATACATTGGCCAAACTTCTGATACAAAAATAGAAAGTACAAGGTGAATAGAATATATCTTCAAATGGGTGAAAAAGTCTTAGAGTAGTCAATACCTTAGACCTGTGATAATCCATTTGAAACAAGACATTCCTTATAATTATCAATGGACCCATCAACTACATACTTGGCATGGTAAATCCATTTGCACCTGACCAACTTTCTTCTATTAGGAAGAGAGAATAAATCCCATGTGTGATTCTTCATCAATAAATAATACTTATCTATCATCATATCATCCCACTCTTGTATGCCATGAGCCTGTGAAAATGATTATGGATCCCTAGATAATGTCTGACACAAAAGTCCATTACCCATAGAATGTGTATGATGATGTCAAGTAGGTGGAAGATCCTAAATTAAAGGTGTTGCCTCATAAACTATATTATGATCCCACCTAGGCATTGTCATAACATTAATGTGAATAGGATCCTCATCTTCTATAACCTCTTTAGGAATCTCATAAACTAGTTCCTCAAATAATGAATCCTTGAGAAGAGGTGAATCATCAAAAGAAGAATAATAAGGCATGGAAGATGAGGAGTCATGAGATATGAAATTCTCATCAAAATATACATGTCTTTGAAAATGAATATCATGAGTATCAAGATCTAAAAGAAAATAACCTCTCATGTCTTCATAATACACTAAAAAATTAGAGGTTTTTCTTCTTATCTAATGCTTTCCTTTTCTTATTTTGTATAAATTCCCAAGAAAGGCTCCCAAAAACTTGGAAAAATGAGACATCAGGCTTGGTTCCAGACTAAGCCTCCTCTAGAGTCATATACTCAAGTGTTTTATGTGGTGTGTGGTTCTGAATGTAGTGTGCATAATTAACTACTTATACCTAATGGATAGGAGGTAAATCCCATGAATGCATCACACAGTTATCCATCTCCTTCAGAGTTTGGTTCTTTTATTCTAATAATCTATTTTTATATGGAGTATGAGAAGTATAATGTTGGTGAATAATACCATGGGCTACTAAAAATCATAAAACTCTCAATTGAAGTACTCCCCCCATTATCTATACCAAGATTATTGATGCAACTCAAAGAATTTTTCTTGACCAAAGCCTTAAATAATTTGGAGTGAGGAAAGACATCTCTCTTGTACTTGAGGAAATAAACCCCAATATGTCTCATGAAATTATTAATGAAAGTAAGGGCATACATATCTCCATTGAAAGAAGTAGGAAAGACCATAAAATCATTATGCACAAGCTCAAGTGGTGAAGAAGATCTCATGGACATACCATTTGGAAATAGATCCTAGTGTTGTTTCCCCAATTAACAACCAAGGAAAAATCGATCAAGATATGAAACCTTAGGAAGACCCTCTACCATATTGTGAGTGCTTAACTCCTTTAAATATCTATAGTTAAGGTGTCCAAATATCTCATGCCAAAGCTAACTCTCATAATCTACATGAGAAACTAAATATATCCCTATAGAATTATTATCATCAGAACCCTGAAAATAATAGAGTTAAGAACTATGATCAACAACACCCTATGTAATAAGTCTATGTGGATCTATCAAAGCTAAAACTTCAATACCTTATGGTGTGAAATTCATTGTCCTTCCATGATCAGAATGGAAAATATGATAAGATAAAAGTACATTGGTGGTGATGTCTAAAATATATAATTCATCATTGATGTGGCCACCATCTAGTTGTATGTCACCCTTCTCATTAACAAAAATGAAGGAAGAATATCCAACCTCAATGTTGGAAGTATAACTCAAACTAAGAGATACATGACTCCTTAGAAAAATTCATATGGTGTGAAGCACCATAATCTAGAAACCAATTGTTTGAAACAAGTAACTATGATCTCTTAACAATATTAAGTGATTTCCCATGATTATTAGATGGAGTGGAGATATACATATTTTGTTTCTTAATGGAATCCTATAAGGCTTGAATTATATTGAAACACTAGACTCTTCATGACCATTTCCCCCATAATAAAATCAAGATAGGTTAGACTTATTCTTGTATTTGGATGCTGATTTGGGTTTAGATGTGTTAATGTTGGGTTTAGGTGCATTTTGCGGTGGAAGAGGAATGCTATTATTTTTACTTTTAGTTTTTCCCTTGTTCTTGGGATGTGATGATACTAATGATTTTTGAGAGTTGGAAGACTCAATGTGAGTCAATTTAGATTCCTCTCTAGTAAGTCTCTCATAAAATAGCTCTAGATTTGACATTTTGAATGTGGAATAAAAGGCATCCATACTATAGAAAAAGGTATAAGCAAATATTTGTAATGGGCCACTAAAATTATACAAAATTAAGTATACACACTCTTCATCCTTCTTATCTCATCCACTCCCCTTAAAATATGTCAAAAAATGCTTAAACTTAGTGAGGTAGTCTACAATAGAGGCAAAGTCATATGGATTAAGTAATGTAAGCTCCACTTCAATATGCATGACTCTCAAGTGATCTAATTTCAAAAATAAACCCTCTAACTTATCCCATCTTTTCAATGAAGAATCACACCCATAAAAATGAAATAAAATACTATCACTCACATAACCACCAATCAATACCATACACTCTTCAAACATACATTGGTGCTCAATTTTTCAAAATCACGTGTAAATTGTGGTTGAATTTCATTCATTTAGAACAATAATCTTTTATGTTTTATTATTGTTTCCATTCAAGGTATCCATGTATGGTAATTATGTATAGTAAAATTGCAATAATGGTCAACAAAAGAAGCAGAATCAATGCTAATGAATAATAAATGAGCAGAAAGAATGCAAAGGCATGCATAAAATTAGCACCAAGACAACTCCCCCTCCCCACAAAAGATTGTATTAAGGACCAACCCCCCCCGCCCCCTCCCCCCCCCCCAATTTGGCACTCTATAAAAGTAATTATTTTTTAAAAACTAATGAAACCAATGTATAAAAAACCATGAACTTTTGAAAAAAATAGAAATCAAATCTAAGTTATGGTTCAAAAGTTATAGGTGTTACAATTTATCATAAAATGGGTCAAAACATTTAAAAAGACACTACAAACTAATTTTTGTGACCTAATCATAGAATAATATAGTTTTTCAACCACTAATTGGAATGGAAATTGAATAATGGACTTAAAAATGCCAACCAAAGTGAAAAAATATCTGTTTGATTACCTTGATATGCATGCAAGTGAAGCTTACTTCTTTTTTAGGCAATAAATATAGCTTAGAAATAAAATAATGAATTACCAGTTGTTTTTGAGAGGAAAGAAAGTGAAGGAAGGAATGAATGTTTATCTTAGATCTAGAAAATGATACCAAACCTCCAAAAAAGACAACTCTTTACTCCAACATACCTCTATCAACCCTTCTTCCTTGCAAGCCAACACTTCCACTTTTTAGGTAGATACTTGGATAAAAGTGGAGATCTGAACATCAATGCAAGATGAAAGATGTACTCTCTAATGCAATGAATAGATCAAGACACCTTAGATATGACGTAGATTGTTTATTCAATGTTTGCCTCCTTTAAATGCCTAGGTTCTTTTTCCTAGACTTTTATTTACTTCCACATTGCAGCACCTTCTAAGATGATGACTTAGTTTAGAAATAAAATGATATTTTCCAGCAAGGAAAGAATAATGTATATGGTGCCTATTATTTTTAGGTAGATCAGATGTCAAAAAATAATACAATAGTTTTTCTTTTGATTTTTTATGCAGAAGTGAAAAGAAAAAATAATGCTCCACTCTCCTACAGTGCTTCTCCTCTACCAGTCAATACTTAGTCTTGGAAAGGAAAAAAAATAGAAATAAAATGTAGTACTTCTCCCTCCTCTTCTATCTTCTACACCAAGATAAAATAAGCCTATGTCTCAACTGAGAGAGTACAGATTTGATGTGGAATAGGTATAATAAAAAGATGCCAAAGATCTCCAACACATTGGTTCTCCAACACCTCCTTGCTAGCAAATCCAACACTTTCACTTTGCTTCTCTCCTTAGATCTAGAATGCCACTCTCTGTCTTTAATATAAAAAATAATGTAAAAACTTCAAAAGGTCTTAAAAAAAGGGTGCCACAAGCATATCTCCATGCACTATAATCTCCTTAAACGAAATCAATGATCCATCAAGGGAAATCAATGCTACACCTCTTTTTTTACGCTTCCTCTCTACTTTCCCTCCCAGGATAAAAACCACAGACTTTATTCAAATATTTAATTTAAGTGTCAAATCTGTAAGAGTGAAATAAAAATGGTTGAGGATTTACAGCAAGGGAAGAAGCAGTGGTAATGGAAATTTACGAATCAAAATACAACAATGCATATGGGAACAACACCTCAAAGATTTGGTACCAAGTTAGGAATCATGGAAAAGCATTCCAATCTAAGGTTCAAAAGTGATAACACCAAAAACATCACATAATCAAGTTGTAGATAATTGATTACAAAATAAGGAAAGTCAAGTGTTATTCATAAATATGATATGCTAGTATAAATAAGAGCCTTTGCATAAGCAGGTAAGGAAAAATATATAACTAGCCTAACTAACTAATGTGAGATAAATCCTCACATAGGACAAACTCTCAAAAAAATGAAATAGCTAGCTAATACACTAGAAAATGTGAGAAATACATGAAATACATGCTCTAACACCATGCATGAGAGAAAAAATCACATCTAACCTAGCCTAAAAGGGGAAAATGAGATATTGGTTGACTTTGATATACATGGATGGGTCATCTAAGGTATCTTAGTTTATATCGACACTGAAGTAAATGTTCTTACCAAGGATTCTTGGTGGAAAATAAATAACCCAAACTTTTAGCTTTTACCCCATGTGTTATTTATAGACAACAAGACTCATTGATTTAACAATTGATGTACTTAAGAATGTCACCATGGATATCTTGGATATCATTTTAAAAGTGATTTTGATGTCATAGATTTGGCTGATGATGATGAATTACTAGATCTATTAAGTTACCCATGGTTTTTCCAAATAGCTCTAATTTGATCTTTAAAAAGTGTTACATCAACTTTGAGCATGATGACCAACACATTGTCATTCCTTTGGACTATGCTCATAGGCCTCCCTATGTTGAGGTGACCAATGATGATGAGGAAATCAAACACATTTATAATGTCATGGCTTGGGGTAATGAACTCCTTAACCCCACCCCAAATGGAATCTTATTTTGGATAGATGTACAATCTTTATATGACACCACTAGTAATGCATGTGACTATTGTGTGTAAGGTGACTATGATCTTACTTGGAGGATTTAAGGCACTGTAGGTAGTCATGATGATACTCCACAGAAGTATCATAAATGCCATAATTTTTTTCATCTCCATCATGGACAAATCATGGATTGACCACCAACATGACTAGATGAAGCTCCGAGGTTCCATAGTCAAATGGAAGTTTTTAAGTTTGTATAGTAGTTATAAGCATTTTATGACTCTAATGTTGATTAGGGATGATCAATTATTCATATCTTTGATGACACAACTTATTAATGGTGGAGAATGGATTAGGATCATTTGCATAATTGGGATCAAGTTAATTCTGATTTATACCATCAATTTCACCATGATAACCATATATGTAACACCATTAGTTATAGTGGAATTAGAGCTTCAGAACCTCACCTTGAAGCTTGTGAAATTATGTGGATGGAATAAAAAACCTTATTTATTGATTAACTCTAGGTTCACATATTCTATGGCACTCTACACACTTGAGCTAAAACATGGTATGTACATGAAGAACACCATTTAGACACAAGTTCTTGGCATATTTTTTAGAGTAACATGATTATAATACTTTCATATTCATCCCAATGGATGGATTTTTGCCTTACACTAAAATCCATATGGTAGGCTATCCTAGGTGACTTAAACCTAATTAAAGATCAGATCAGATGTATACATGGTGTATTGGAGGAGATATTGACTATTTTTCACAAACTTTATGAGTAGTCATCATCTCCACCTCTTGAACCTATACTAGACCATGCATTGAGAGAATAAATCTATAATAGTAAGTAAAAATTTGTGTACCAAGTTGATGAAGGTGTCAAATTTGATCTACCTACCCTGTCTACTAATAATTTAGATATGCATATGGAATATGGCATGAATAATGTTTGTGATACCATCTAAGATAAAAAAAACCCATACTTGAAGATACTCTAGACTATTCAATAAAATATTAGCACAAAGGAAATGCCTAAGATTATTATTGTGGGTGTTTGAGCTATTGAAAGAGTATCAAGATTTCTTCCCATAGAACTATATGTTAACACTCTAAAATTCACCCTAGGATGAGATTACTCAAGCCTACCTCCAAGTTTGGGGTAACATGGGATTAGTCTAGGGTCATGGATGACTTATGGCTAGACTAAACCTATAAATTATGGGGATATCTCCCTTGGTATATCCATTAATTTGAAATCACTAAGGCCTACTTATTTTTGGGGTGAAAATAGATATGGTTATATAGAAGGACACATAATTTAAAATGGTCATGTGCCAATATGATTATCCACTCTATTTACCTTAAACAACACTAATGAACTAGAAAAACAACTCAAACACTCTCTCCAAGAGATCCTATGCAACATTGTTTCACATGGAGGCTGTGTTAGGTGGATAAAACATAAGCATCATGGTAGGAAGGTCAGATCTAAGGCAATTGCCAGTCAAATTCCACTTTAGGCTTAATCACCAACACTCTTGCACACTATATGACCTACATAGTATATATACAAGCATCTAGGTGAGGTAACAACCTACATAGGGAGAATATATACCACTTATGAATATCAAATAAGTAGATAACACACTAGAATCCAACATGAATAAAATTCAATAGTTCATTTATCATTCTAAAAGGCTTACAAAGTGAAAATCCAGGTAAAAGTTTCCTCATACACAGGTGAGGGATAAATAAAATAGACTTAAGGCCTCAATATATATCATAATGACTAATATATATGAGATAATGTTGCGTCAAAATATGAATAATAGGTCATAAATTACCATCATTGACTCCATCATTAGTTACAAGCAATCATAATAGTCCTCCTACTACTTCCATGTGTTGGTGGTCTTCAATGGTCATGATTGGGCATTAAAGTGAAGTTATGGAGGTTGGTACAGACTTGGTTGAACCCATAAAGGCATGACTACACCAAATATGGTCAAAAACCCTCTTACTTGATAGTTACAAACATTAAAGTGGCTTAATTAAGCTATCCATGAAGCATCTAGCAACCCCTCTTCTTTTTCATGTTGACTAGGTTTAAGAAACTACCCAAATAATCAATAGTGGCCATCAATGTTTATATTTCTCACCTTCATTCATAGTTTACAATTTTTTATGATCCTAAAATAAATCACTCAGCATCCCCTCTATGCCATTAGTCCCCTTCTTATTTGATCAAGTAGGTCAACTAGGCTATTAAGCCTAGTGACTTAGTGTCTATTATTTGGATGACCACATAACCTGAGTAGGGATTTAAAGGTTGGTAATTTATCATGTTTCAAGACCCTAAAATCACATCACTTTATGACACATGCCCTTTTAAGTAGTATACACTTGTAACTCTACCTAACTATGTGATTAGGTCACCTTGTACTAGCCTTTCTAAATTGTCTATTTGACATAGATATTTATAAGCACATTCAAGTATAATTTTAAATATTTCATGATTTGAAAAGGTGAAAAAATTATCATATTACCTCTTCCAATGATTATCAACCATTGAACAATTCTTTCACCTTATTTTTTGCTCAAATTCTTGCAAAAAAATAGTTTCTAACAAGTTTGTATAATAGTCCATATATAAGAGTACCATAAGCAGGGTCTAATCTAAGTGTAATATGTAATTCGTGTGTTCTTAGGGCCATTTAAATGCATATGGATGCAAATATCCCATGATTTCTCCCATCAAGTTTGTGTTAGGGTTTATGTAGGGTTTTGGAGGTCTACCATCTTAATGATGGTTCATAAAGTATAGACCTCCAAACCAAATTTTTTTACCACGAACATCTATCCTATAGACCTCATAAAATACCTTGAAGAGATTTGGGTCCCATGAAAACTATACGATGAGATATGAGTGCAAGACATTGTGCTTCAATCTCCTTACTAAGCAATTTGTGGAGGTTATGGTGTTAACATTTATTCATAAAGTTGGGCCCTTGAATCCCACATTATACTTCATGGATATTGATTATATAGGGGTTCCAAAATTTCCCTAAGAGCCCTATGTTTGAGTGCCTATATGATGAAATATATGAGTGTTGAGAGTGAAAAATTTGCATGTCTGTTAAGGTAATAAAGATTGAGAAGGTGTCAAGAATAGATTTGACACTTACTTGATTTATCCTATTTGAAACAGCACTCTCATTGTTTAAAACATCATTACACACCTTATCATTGGCTTAAGTCTTCTTGAGGGATGGTTTTTTCACCAATATGGAGGTGGGGACTTGGCAAATCAAGAATAGATTTAGGCCTTATAGGCCTAAACTGAGTCTCAAGACTCTAAGGCACATGTAGATAAAGTCATCGCCTTAACATCATCACATCACTTTTATTTACTTGATCTCCACCTTTTTTTACTTTCCTACAACTACATAGACCATAATCCTAATCCCTTTCTTATAAAGGCATGTCATGTTTCTCACTATTCACTGTTAATCATAAGTGCTAGAGCCATTCGTGTTTGAGATGTGAATAGCCCATTCAAATCCCTTCAATAGTGTTGATGATTTCGGAAACATGTGATATGTTCTCAAGTATTTTAAAAAACTCATTAGATTAGAATCCCCTAAAGCATGTTATTTGTATATCTCCTTGAAAGGACCTAGGGATTATGGGTAGTTGGGTTTGTATATCCCTAATGACATGGCTTAATGTTTTTCCTACCTAAACTTGAGTTCTTCATCCTAATTAAACCCCTATTATATCTCCATTACTTTCTCCTCAAGTGTATACAGACTCCAAACAACTTTAAAACCTACACTAATCGATAATTTCTACACATAGGCATGTTTAGGTCCATTTAGGCCTAATAGGCTTGTTTGGACCATTAGGTTCTTTCTACCTCAAGAGACTAAATTGTCTCAATGGTAATTATTGAGATGAACTATAAAAAAAGTTAGATATCCTATACCCAATATTGTATTTTGCCTTTGTGTAGGATCTAGATATCTCTTCTCCAATGTGCATGCTTATTAGAAACTATCTTTTGAGGCCTATTGTCATAAAATTGTGCACCCTAGGATACTATATGAGATTCCTAAAATTTGATTTAATATGGAATCATCTCTCAAGTTGTGTGTGAACTTGTAAGAGAGATGAATCTCTAGGATTGAAAGGGCTAGCTCCCTAGATTCATCTTTAAGTACTTATCACCTAATCTAATGCTTGTTTATTGGAAAAGGGTTAGGATTTTACATGAAAAGGAAACTACACTAAAATGGTGATACACCAAGACATATCCCATAGAATATCACACTCTTCCTAAGCAAAAAAGCTTTCCAAGACCAATTCTAGGCATTGAATGATCCTAACACAGTGTTTCAATGTGAAGGTAGGAATACATAGGATAATTAACAAGATAAATGATCTAGGGGAAAAATTCACACCATAGAGATAATTATATACGTGAAAGGAGCCTATTACATTCATACACTTCACGTGACCTATCTAAATCAGAACTCTTGCTTAAACATGAAGGATAAAGAGGAGTAAGGATGATAGTATCACTTAGCTCCACTATACATCACTCACACACTTAGAAAAAATGTTCTTAACTCATATTCATACTTTTATTCAATTTTTAGAGACAAAATGACATGTCATACTAGCAGGATCTCACCATACTAGTTATGATCTCCCTTACAATAGCCAACATAGCTCATACTTATAGAATTTTAGAAGAAGAAGAGCGAGAAGGGAAATTGAAGAGGCAAAAATACAAGTGTCCAAAGGTGAAAATAAGTTAAAATGCATGTGTATGAGGTGGAAAAGGAGTTATGAAATGATTTACACATTATTCTATGCTAGATAATCCTCCTCTCCAAGTGTGTCATATCAATCTTCTCAATCATTCTCTCTTGTGAAATTGCCTTCATGATGGGATTTATTGAGAACTTAAAAGTAGGTTAAGGAAAAATTTTACATGTAAATGAGGTGGAGTAGAGATCAAGTAACTTATTTGGACATGTTCCCATCCCAAACTGATCACCTTCCTCACATGTGGTGTTGAAATTCTTCACAACAATCTTTGAGTATTGAAAATGCTCTTTGACAAGTGGAAAGAGGCAAGAATTTGATCACGAGATCTCTTAGATATTTATATTTGCATCCTAAGGACACTTTTAAATCATATTTAAGAATATCAATTAGTTACATCACTTTTAATCATCAATTCCTCTCTTAGGTGTCACAAGGCCTCTTTGTTTCATTAGGCTTAGTTTGGCAAAAATAGCTAAAATTTGGATTTAGGTTAATTGGTGTAATTTTTTTCATTAAGGGAATATTTTAATTATATTTTATTGAAAAAAATTCATCTAGAACCATCAAAATTTCTTCAAGTTCCCATATTTCTCGTAGAGCCTTCACTAGGCTTAATCCTCTTGTAGTCCTATTTTTACACAAGTCTACGTGTTTAGGAGAATGTATAGACTTCCAAGACTAAGTGTGACCATTTTTTAGTACCATTTTCCATCATTGCACTTTTATCCAAGTTTCATGGTTCAAAACCCAAGACATGTGTGTTTTTAAAATCCATTAGTCCTCCCAATTAGGCCTAATTAGGCCTCTTTAGCCTATAAGACTAAAAATGCCTATTTTATTCTCCCACACTTGTGAACTAGAAACTTAACTTGTGATTCAATTTTTTCATCTCCTTATAATTCCTCATGTTGAATTTTAGCTCTTGATCATTTGTACAGACCCCTATTCTATCATTAAATGCTCCTTCTTAGCCTATTTCATACAACCATGTACTTACAATTACAAACCAGAGGTATGAGATGAACCTAAAGAGAGTCCTTTACATAATACTAATGAGATTGAAGCTTGAAACATTAATTTGAGTTCCCTTTTTTAGCTTTTCTTCTCATCAAGTTCAAATCAAGCTTCTTGGAGGGTTTGGAGTGCATTATCCCTTAAGGGATTTTTCATAAAGGATATACATTGGAGATTTGAACTAATGGAACAAACATAAAGATAATGACCCCCTCTAACTATTCTCACTTTCTTAGGTTTCCATGTAACTTTTCCCTATAGTACTGAGCTCTTGAAGTTGTTTCTTGGGTTGGGAATGAGTGATTTAGGCACCCCTGAGTGAGATTTGGATCCAATTGACCAATTTTTCACTTTCACTTGTAATTTTATGGTTTTAATACTTCAGATGTACATTTTTCAATATTACCAAGTCATTGGGATGATTTTCCAAGGCTAGAACTTGAATTGACCTTTCATTTGGCATTGGATTTGCATGTTCTCATCACTAGGTTTATCTATAGACCTTCTATTCTAAACCATTTTTCCTGCATCCTAACCTTACAGACTTTTTTCTCACATTTATCCATGTTTCCCCTAGCTATGTAAATATTCTTTAATGATCCAATTGATCTTTGGTTCACCACTCCACCTATTTTCCCCAAAACTGTTAGCTCCATACCTAAGAAAATTGCCCTTGCTCTAAGATAGAATAGGGGTATGTTGCCTTGTTTGTTTCACCAAACCAATGATTGGAATAATTTTATAAAATATAAATGGTAATATATACCAAATTTTATCCTTTAAATTAAAGGTTTGGTCACCTAACTATCACTATTTCTAAGGTAGACCTTCTATAGGCAGGTTGTATGTAGGGTAGGTAGGGTATAGGTTATGCTTGTAGGAAATGAAGGTTCTCCTTTTCTTGTTCATGACATATTAGATTAATTAATTCATAAAATAGTGTATTTAAACCATTTTATAGTCTATTTTCCCCTCAAACACTTCCATGCCTATAGAAACAATCAACTAGGCCACTAACAACTTGTTGAGGAATCATTATTTAGGGTGTTAGTTGTAAGTGATTACGGTGGTGTTTATGGATTTAAGGACACAATACCACCTATTTGAAATTTAAAATATTATGATAATTATCATACATCATCATTTTCAAATTTATCTCCATTCCTTACACCAATGCATCCCTTATGGTCAAGGCTAGGCCACTTCCCATGTGGACTATGATAGCCCCTTAAGACCTACCTCTAGGTGGTTTGAGTTTTGGCATAGGTTAATATGTCTATAAAATAAATTAATGATTATTATTGTGATTCAATAGAGACATTTTATTTTTCTTAAACCATGGATTCTCTTCTCTTTGTACATGATATCATTTGATTCCCAAACCTAGTCTTTTCTACATGTTTGGATTGAGACAGTCCTATAGATTTCCATGTAGATATTTATCTTCAAAGAGTATATAAAACCTATTATGATCCTATTAGATTAATATTAACCTTTAATGTCTCACTTGTGTCCCTTTTAATTAATCTAATCCATCACGTAAGCATCATTATTTGTTATTTGGCTGAGACAGACCAATTTGACCCCTGCTTGTAGGGCTTTGGGGATGGTCATGGGTATGAACTAGGTCTTGAATGATGATTTAGAAACTTATTTATGCCTTAAAATACATTAGGTCCTGATTTTTAATTTACTCAACTTGAAATTGACTTAAAATATCTTCTAAATTCATGATTTCACTCCATTCCCTGTCTCAGTTGTAGGTGGCTAATTGGAAGCATATGTATAGACTATGGGATGGTTATGTAGGGTATATCAAGGTTTATTTTCTTCCTTGATGCTCCTAAAAGTACTTGATGTTATTAAAACCAAATGGGACCACTTAAAACATGAATGTATGCCTCATTTATTTCTAATCATCAAAAGGCCATTTGAAACCTCACTAACCTGTAGATGTTACTGATTTGTTTCAGTATGTTTATAGGCATTTATGAGAACTTGTTTTACCCTCTCCACTTTTTATCATTATTTGAAACCAGGAATACTTGTTTTCCATGTATAGGAATAAAAATATGATGAATAAGGATTGAAAAAAAATTTAAAACATAAATGTTAAAAAAAGATTTCAAAAGAGCTAGGAGCTCTGTTTTGACAAAACTAGGATAGTAAGCCAAAACCCAGTCCTCTTTATTTTGAATGGTTTTTCTACACCAAATGACTAAAAAAAGGTCCAAAACATGTAACCAAGATAAAATAAACCTCATAATCTTCATGAATATCACAACTTGTCCACCCTTCCTCTATACATATTCTCTAAACTCCACAAATAACACCTGCAGGTGTATACATTTGACTGTATGTGAGGCAAAGAGGGGAATTTTGGCAATGGTATGTTGTTAGAGGCTTATTATCACTTCAAATGCAATATTAAAATTTAAAATGGGTGACATTTATATATAAAACTTCTAGAACAAACTCGAAAATAGCCTCCATTACATTCCAAGCAACTGTCAAGCACCTATAGGTGTAGATAGAAGATAGTGACAAATACAAGCAAATCTAGAAGGAACTTGTGAATCCATGACAAATATATAACTAGGATAACTATGGGAAAGAAATTGATAGGCTTTTAGAAACACATAAAACCACTTTCCTTATCAGATCAAATCAAAAGGTTCTAAAATAATTGCAAATAGTGACCCATTCTTAGATGCACAAGCATAAAAAGCTACCTAAAGTCAAACTAATTGTTCATAAATAAGGAGGCACCAAATTGAAACATATTGATATTAAATTGAATTTAACTTAGATTAATATCCACCCCTATAATAAATCTTTCCAATTCCACTTGTAGCTTCCATAGTAAGTGCTTGAACTTGCCCTTCCTTAACTTGCCAAGTGAAAATGGAGTAAAACAAGTTGAAAATGAACATTATTGCATTATACTTGCAATAAAAACATTTAAATTACTTTTGGGGATGTTAAGAGACACTCCACCACGTTTTCAACTGATGGTGGACTTGAGAAGTCTATATAAGTGCCCAAAAGCTCATATTTTTAAGGAGAAATTGCCATTTATTTATCATAACAGACTTCTAACTATCAATTGACTAATTATGATGTGATTTTACATTATCCATATTTATATCCTCCTTGATGACATATTTTATAACTCCTGCCATTCATACAAGTCAATTAATTAGCTAGAGAAGTGGCCAAATGACCCTTTTAACACTTGAAACCTAGAAAGTGGTCAATTTATGACTTGTAAACACATTAAAACCTATCAAAGACCATTTTAAGACATTTAAAAAATACATTGATCTTTTGACTAAGTTTGAATATAGTTTACCAACATTGACTTTTGTTGACTAGGCCAGTATAAGGAGAATGTGTTTTAGCAAGGATAAGGGAAAGGGAAAGTGAGACATGTATGATAATATATGATCCCATAGGACACATGACACTTTATATAAAAGTTTAAAATAGTAGGGGTTTACCCAAATTTGAGTTGGGGTCAAATTTGGTGAACATTCTTGGTGATTCCCAGGGGTGGCATGCCTACTATGCCTAAGACCAGTTGCCTAATCCTTCCATTGGGCATGGCATCATGTATATGAGCATGCTAATTGACTTGAATAGACATTTAAATCAAGGGAAACAAGATGGTTGACACACACACCAAACAAAGAAAAAGAAACACACTTGTGCTCTAAATCACTTAGGGAACATAAGATAACTTGAAATAAACATTAAATTATACAAACTAGATAGAAGGAACTGATCCTCTTGGATTAAATGGAATGTTCTTCATACCATCTTCTTGAAGTGAACTAGGAACATGTGCAACCTATCACTTACGTATTATCATTTTTTTTCAACACCTTACTTACTTCCCATGGTGTTTGCATTGACTTCATCTAATTTCATAGCCAAGAATATGTGTTCAATAGAAACATGCTCCTCTTGATTGGTTTGAATGACAACCATAGTCGTTGGTTCAAGTAGTTTTCCATTGATTATAGAATCATTGTAATCTTTAAACCCAACCTCAATTTCAAGTGGATTCTCATCATCAAGGTTATACTCATTTTGAAAGGTAAGGTCTCCATCAAGCTTTGGTATTTCTAGAAGTTAAATGCATGGGAGAAGTTCTTCAAAACTCACTACCTCTCTTAACACCTTGTATTCTCCATCCATCTTATGCATTTGATTTTCTTGAGATAAATCATGCTTAGCTTGCTCTTCTTGTGGAGGTGCTTCATGATCTTCAATAAGTTCAACTACGACATCTCCTTCAAAACTCTTCTCAACATCTTCATGAAGTGGAGAAGCATCATCCAATCTCAAGAATTGTTTTTCAAGATCATCAAAAAATGCTAACTCTTCATGGTAAGTATAAAGAGCTTAAAGTTCATCAATACTCTTATGAATTTCTAGTGTGACATCATGTTGGATAGTTAGCACCTCTTCTTCACCTTGTGTTTTAGGTTGATCATCATCATCATCATCATCATCATCTATGAATCAAGGCAATTCATCAGTATAGTCAAGGTCTACTTCTTATTGTCTTACCATTGAAGTGTCTTCTCCCAAAACATTTGTTGGCTACTCTATATCATCAAAACCTTCTTTAGTGTGTTCAAGGAACTCATCTATGATAGCATCTTCTTTTAACTCTTGAGGAGTCTGAGGAGCAATCAACTGATGTGAAGGCAATAGAGGAGTACTAGATGGCAAACATTTAGGTGCTTTTTAAACCTTGTTCACATAGTTTTCTTCCCTTTGAAATTTCACAAGAATGGTACCTTCGCTACTACCTTTATCATGAGTATCCTTTTGCATGATATTTTGTTATTCTCATGTGAGGCAAGGAATAGCTCTTTCGTATGCCACTAAGACTTGACCACCTCCTCCACTATCATACACAAACTTACCTTCAGCTTGTTCCCAATTATCTAAATGTTCCTCTCTTTGAACTAGGTTGGTATGGATTGGAACAATAGCCTTTGTGGATGGAATGAAACTAGGTATTATAGTTGTTAGGATTCCTATTGAAATCTTGATGACCTTTGTGATTGTATTGGGGATTGGGTGGAGTACTTACTTATAATTGAGATTGTTTTTGTTGAGCTTGTAATGATCTATTTCATCTTTGTCTATAACATTTTCCACCTTCTTGGGAGTGATTACAGACTTAACATTGGCAATGGGAACTATATCTACACTTGGTTTTCAAATGAACTATGAGATAACAAAGGTATAACAACTCTTGGGGATAATTTCCTAACTAGTATAAAACTATTCTCAACCTTAATAACTATCTCATATGCATCTGATAGAGTAAGTCCTCCCATTTATTGCAATATTACTACCACATCAATGCCAATATCCTTGAGATAAGTGATGAACACAATGTTTGGAAGAGGCCTCATGAAAAGTGGTAATCTATACCATGTCCTTCGAAATATTCCATGGAATCATTAATACCATTATCACATTTCACTGATGGATTAATGAAGTGTGATCACTCTAATTCTCAAACCTATTCACCAATAACTCTCCAAAACCATCCCAACTAGTTATGCAACCACCTCCCAACGTCCTATACCAGTCAAGTGGTTTACCCTTTAGGGACATGGAAAGTAGTCTAATGGCTATTCTAACATGAGTGATATAGTGGAAATTAAAAAAAATTGAGATTTCCCTAATGTGTTCATATGGGGTAATAGGACCTTCTCCATTGAATTTAGGGAGAATATTGATGGCATTGGGAGGGATATGATCATATGTAGGAAGATTGATTGGATTTTGGGTATTGAAGGCTAGGAAAGGATGTATCCTAGCCATCTCTTCTTCCTCCTCATGAACATGAAATATAATGTGGAAAACTTGATCTACAACTAGAGATTATCACCTTTTGGAGTCACCAAATACTAGATTAGAAACACTTTTACAATGTTGGGCTTGTCAAGACCAACATTCACCTTAACATAAAAGCAATTAAGACTAGCTATCCCATTGGGTGTGCTATAACTATTTTCATCAAATTGTGCACCCTAGGATACTATATGATATTCCTAAAATTTGATGCAACATGGAAT
This sequence comes from Torreya grandis, assembly GCA_037957365.1. Classification (NCBI taxonomy): domain Eukaryota; kingdom Viridiplantae; phylum Streptophyta; class Pinopsida; order Cupressales; family Taxaceae; genus Torreya; species Torreya grandis. Next base: position 605,073 of record JARHVA010006972.1, on the reverse strand, counting down.
CATCTCTCAAGTTGTGTGTGAACTTGTAAGAGAGATGAATCTCTAGGATTGAAAGGCTAGCTCCCTAGATTCATCTTTATGTGCTTATCACCTAATCTAATGCTTGTTTATGGGAAAATGTTTAGGATTTTTCATGAAAACGAAACTACACTAAATAGGTGATACACCAAGACATATCCCATAGATTATCACACTCCTATTAAGAAGCAAAGTTTTGCAAGACCAATTCTAGGCATTTAAGGATCTTAATATAGTGTTTCAATGTGATTGTATGCATACATAGGATAATCAAAAATATAACTTATATAGGGGAATATTTAACACCATATAGATAATTTCATACTTGAAGAGGAACCTATTACATTCATACACTTCAAATGACCTATTAAAATTAGAACTCTTGCTTAAACATGAAGGATAAGGAGGAGTAAGGATGACACCATCATTGAGCTCCACCATACATCACTCACACACTTAGACAAAATGTTCTTAACTCATAATCAGAATTTTATTCAAATTTTAAAGACAAAATGCAATGTCATACTAGCAAGGTCTTGCCATACTAGCTGTGATCTCCCTTACAATAGCCAACATGGCTCATACTTATAGAATTTTGGAATAAGAGACAGAGAAGGGAAGTTGAAGAGGCATAAGTACAAGTGTAAAAAGGTTAAAATCAATTAAAATTCATGTGGATGAGGTGGAAAAGGAATTATGAAAGTGATTTACAGATCATTCTATCCCAGATAAGCCTCTTCTCTAAGTGTGGTGTAGCTATTTTCTCAATCATTCTCTATTGTGAAACTACCTTCATGATGGGATTTATTCATCACATAAAATTAGGTTAGGGAAAAAATTTACATGTAAATGAGGTGGAAGAGAGATAACATAACTAATGTGGACATGTGTCCATCCCAATTTGAGCACCTTCCTCACATGTGGTGTTTAAACTCTTCCTTGATAAGAGGTAAGAGGCAAGAATTTGATCACGAGATATCTTATACAATTATATTTTCATCCCAAAGACACTTGGAAATCATATTGAAGCATCTCAATTAGTTACATCACCTGCAATCATCAATTCCTCTCTTAGGTGTCACAAGGCCTCCTTGTCTCATCAGGCTTAATTTGGCCAAAATAGCTAAAATTTGGATTTATCTTAATTAGTGAATTTTTTTAATCATTAAGGGCCTATTTTCATCATATTAGACTGAAAAAAATTCATCTAGAACCATTAAACTCTCTTCAAGTCCCCATTTTACTCATAGAGCCTTCACTAGGCTTAGGCCACTTCTATCCCTATTTTTACATAAGTCTACTTGGTTAGGAGAATTTATGGACATCTAAGGCTAAGTGATTCCATTTTTAGTACCCTTTTCCATCATTTTGATCTATGACAATTTTCATTATTCAAAACCCAAGGCAAGTGTGTTTTTTATATCCATTAGTCCTCCCAATCAGGCCTCTTTAGCCTAGAAGACTAAAAATGCCTATTTTGTGCTCCCACACATGTGAAATAGAAAAGTAAATTTTGGTTAACTTTTTTCATCTACTCATCATTCCTCATGTTTAATTTGAGCACTTGATCATTTGTACGGACCCCTATTCTAGCATTAAATCCTCCTTCTTGGCCTATTCCATATAACCCTATACTATAGGTACAAACCAATGGCATGAGATGAACCTCAAGAGATTACTCTACATCATCCTAATTAGTTTCAATCTTGAAAATTTCATTTGAGTGAATTTGTTTTCCTTTTCTTCTCATCGAGTTTAAAACAAGCTTCTTGGAGGATTTGGAGTGCATTAGACCTTAAGATATTGTACATAAACGATGCACATTGTAGATTTTAAATAATGGAAAAAACTTCAAGATAAGGAACCCCTCTAACTATTCTCACTTTCTCAAGCTTCCATGCAACCTATTTGTATAGTACTAAGCTTTTAAAGTTGCTTCTTAGGCTCAGAATCAGTGATTTAGGCACCCCTGAGTGATATTTGGATCTAACTGACCAATTTTTGGATTTACTTAGAAATATTATGGTTTTAATACTTCATATGTACCTATTTTATTATTACCCGAGTCATTAGGATGCTTTCCCAAGGCTATAACTTGAAGTGACTTTGCATTTAGCATTGGATTTGCATGTTCTCATCACTAGGCTTATCTACAGACCTTCTAGTCTAGACCATTTTTCTTTCATCCTAAAATTTTGAGCTTATTTATCACATTTATCCATGCGTCCCATATCTATTCAAATATTTTTTAATGATCCAATTGATCTTTGGTTCACCATTCCACCTATTTTCCCCAAAACTATCATCTCCATGCCTAGGAAAATTACACCTGATTTGAGATAGAACAAGGGTATGTTTCCTTGTTATTTTCAATAAAAAATGATTGAAAGATGTTTATAAACTATAAAGCATACTGTGTACCAAATTTTACACTTTAAATCCAAGTTTTTGTCACCTATCTATCACTATTTACAAGGTAGACATTATGTAGGCAGGTTGTATGCAGGGTAGGTAGGGTATAGTGTCATGTCCCCTTTTCAGTTAACATGTTCTGAGTTCATGGTTAGCTTATTATGCGATCCTCATAGGCTGATAAGATGATTAGAGGGTCCTGATGGAGATTGGAGGGGCTTCATTTAGCAGAGTTTTTCTACATTTGGTTTTATTTCGGGCTCTTTCAGACACTTTTGGCCTAAGCTCCTACTTTTTAGGGATATTTGATATGTAGCAGAGCGCCTTTATTTTGATATGGTTATGTGCAGAATCACTCCCTAATTCACTAGCTTCGATCGGTTTGAGGATCCAACATGTATTGAGGGAGATATTAATATTTGATTGATTTAATCAAATATTAATTATTTAGCCTATTTTTAATTAGAAACCCTAATTCTAATTTAAGAAACCCTAATTAGGGCAAGCATATCATTTTGAGGGTATAAGGGTTTCTCATGGAGGCCATTGTTGATTAGCCATTGATTATTGATTATTGATTTTGAGAATTTCTTTTGTGAACACTGAGCCTAGGGTTCCAGGATTCCGTTTGCATTGGAGAACGTTCCCTCTTCAGTGTGTGCAATTAAGAGGCTGTGGAATATCAACTGATCTATTGCCAAAGTGAGAGATAGCTTCATCCAGAAGTTATCACAAAATTTTAGGTTTGAGAGATAACTTCACACAAAAGTTATTACAGATATTCTAGGTATTTATTGCTTTATGTTTTGATTCAATAAATTATACAGCTAGAGATCTTCTGTGCTAGAGACATATATTTTCAGATCAGGGGTTGAAAATAGGGAAGTTGTGCTTAATTGGCGGCCGTACAAAGTCTATACAAGTCCGTACAGATCAGCTCAAGCACCGACTGCGGCAGACAGAGAGTTTCCAGTGACCGACATCGATCGACTAAAGACTGACGTCAGCAGAAAGCTGACCTGCAGTGACCGACGTCGGCAGTTTATCAACCAACGCCGGAGACTGTGTGTTCGACACAGCAGGCTGAGACCCTCTAGAATTCAATTTTCACTTCCAATTTTGCTAAGCCAGGGTTTTTAAGACTGTATTTCATATTTATATGCATAAGAAAGGACTGCAATTGTAATAGTTTAGAAGGACAAGTGATAAGATCTGTAATTTGCTATTAAGAGACTATATTATTATGATCATTTTGAATTTATTCAACAGAAGTTATATCTTGTTCAGAGTTTTTTTTGTGTTGCTATATTTCCTATTTGGAGGGGATATTGCAGTGGTATCAGAGCTAAATCCTGCCAGCCTGAGGGTCTATAGATCTTATGCAGCCACAAGAGTTGGGACCACACAGGTATAACACACGCAGCCAAGCCTTGCTTGAAGGTACCCAGGTGTTAGATCAAATACCGATCATCATGAGTGACAGACGTGAGGGCAGCCCACCCAGGGGCCACAGGTATGATGCTGAACAGGACACCAGAGAATTTCACCGTGCTATGATGACAAGCCAATAGCAGATGAATCAGACACTATAGGCACTTATGACTATGATAAGGGATATGAATGCACTTGATGGATAGAACGGGGGCCAAAGAGATGACAGGAGTGCTACAGCTAATCAGAGACCACAATAGACTCACTCCAGAATAGCTGATAGACATACTCGTCCTACATTTGTTCAAGAAGAACCAGAGGCACTAGCAGAGGAGGCAGGGAATAACCCATTTGTAGATGTTTACATGGCTACAAATTATGAGTGGGACTTATTACCTCCTCATGTTCAAGAGAAAATGACCTTTAACCATTTTGTCAATCTTAGGAGAGAGCACTACAGATTGGTTAGACAGGATAGGAGGCCTAGAGTTCAGTTCAGTGAGCTGAAGAAGGCTACTGGTAAGCTTTCTTTGACTACTTTTGATGGCAGTGGCAAGATGACAGCTCAAGCTTGGGTTCATAAGCTTGACACCTTTTTGGCATTGAGACCAATGTCAGAGGTAGAGGCCATCAAATACGCCACTTTGCACTTGGATGGAGTAGCACATGATTGGTGGTACCATGTTATGGTAACACTTCAGCATAATCAGGTAACAGAGTACCAGGACTTTGTGGATAGATTGGTTGAGCCATTTGATAGGAAAGATCTTGAGGTTTACTTTTGAGATCTGGCATAGTTGAGACAAACAGGTAACTTGGAGTCCTTCATTGGTGAGTTTCAGAGATTGGCAGTCATGGTGCCCAATATTTCAGAGCGTAGATTGGTAGTTATCTTCATAGAGGGGTTGACAGAGCCATTGAGAGGTTGGATCAAAGCCTTTGATCCTCCTTTACAGGTAGCTATGAAGAAGGCACGGAGTATGGAGATGGCAGCCCCATCTAATAAATTTAAATCTAGAGGTGTTTCTTCATCTAGAGACCATAAACACTCCCACGAGGATACAGAGAGACCGGATTTTAACATAGATAAATCCAGGGTTAAAAATGATTCACAGGCCAATCCAGCAACACCACCTTTGGATCGTGAGGCACTTAATGATCTACGCAGGAAGAAGCTTTGCTTTTATTGCAAAGGTCCATATGATATACATCACGATTGTCCTTTGAGGCCTAAGGGCAAGGCGAATCATATGATGTGGGTATATTATGAGGATTCAGATTCTGAGGATTCTGAACAATAGAATGGTTTTGAGGGGGCAGAGGCAAAGGTTTTAGGGCCTAATGCAGAGGCAGAGTTAGAGCTTCACCTACAGGAGGCACGCATATCTAGCATTCAATCGGATGAGTCATTCAAACTCCGTGGAGTTTTGGCAGGGCAGAAGGTTATCACCCTTCTTGATACAGGAGCCACACATAATTTCATAGATGCTAGATTTGTGGAGAAGCGTGGACTCACTACCGTAGATTTTGAGGACATCAGTGTTAAGTTAGCTGATGGTCACACTGTTAAGTGTGAGCGTATGATTAGAGACCTCCCATTGCACTTGAACAACTATGAGTTCAAGGCTAATTATTATGTGGTAAACATGGGGGATATAGACTGTCTTGGGTATGAAGTGGCTTCATTCATTTGAGGAAGTTACTCTTCATCTCAAGGACATGGAGGTTCTCTTTAATGTTGATGGGATGACACATATTCTTAAGGCAATATGAGGCAGTAGCTTCAGATATATGTTTTTTCATCAGATGGAGGTACCTATACCACATGACATGATAGAGGGCGATGACGAGTGCACATTGGCACCAACACAGGGGAGGTATGAGGATGAGCTTGGTCTTGAGGTGAGTCCAGTTCAGGAGTTGTCACATGTGGTGAGGACTCAACTTTCTATTACAGTCGGGTCACAGGTTGATGATGATATGACTATTTCTAGCCTTCACAATCCAGTTTTAGATATTATTCAGGTAAGGAGTTTGCTTGCTGATTTTCATTTATGGATTGGATGTTGGGGTGCTTATCTTAGTACTAGAGATGATGTGACACCATTATATGAGAGTTGGGATGGACATGGCATGGGGTCCGAGTTAATTGACAGTGGTGGAGATTCTAACTACATTTGGGATCCAGGTGGATTGATTGATTTGTCATTCAGCGATTGCTTGAGGGCAAGCAATTCCAGGAGGGGTGGATTGCCATGTCCCCTTTTCAGTTGACATGTTCTGAGTTCATGGTTAGCCTATTATGCGATCCTCGTAGGCTGATAGGATGATTAGAGGGTCTTGATGGAGATTGGAGGGGCTTCGTTTAGCAGAGTTTTTCTACATTTGGTTTTATTTTGGGCTCTTTCAGACACTTTCAGCCTGAGCTCCTACTTTTTAGGGATATTTGATATGCAGCGGAGCGCCTTTATTTTGATATGGTTATGTGCGGAATCACTCCCTAATTCACTAGCTTCGATCGGTTTGAGGATCCGACATGTATTGAGGGATATATTAATATTTGATTGATTTAATCAAATATTAATTATTTAGCCTATTTTTAATTAGAAACCCTAATTCTAATTTAAGAGACCCTAATTAGGGCAAGCATATCTTTTTGAGGGTATAAGGGTTTCTCATGGAGGCCATTGTTGATTAGCCATTGATTATTGATTATTGATTTTGAGAATTTCTTCTATGAAGACTAAGCCTAGGGTTCCAAGATTCCATTTGCATTGGAGAACGTTCCCTCTTCAGTGTGTGCAATTAAGAGGCTGTGGAATATCAGCTGATCTATTGCCAAAGTGAGAGATAGCTTCATCCAGAAGTTATCACAGAATTTTAGGTTTGAGAGATAACTTCACACAAAAGTTATTACAGATATTCTAGGTATTTATTGCTTTATGTTTTGATTCAATAAATTATACAGCTAGAGATCTTTTGTGCTAGAGACATATATTTTCAGATCAGGGGTTGAAAACAGGGAAGTTGTGCTTAATTGGTAGCCGTACAAAGTCCGTACAAGTCTGTATAGATCAGCTTAGGCACCGACCGTGGCAGACAGAGAGTTTCTAGTGACCGACATCGGTCGACTGAAGACCGATGTCGGTAGAAAGCCAACCTACAGTGACCGACGTCGGCAGTTTATCGACTAATGGTAGAGACTGTGTGTTCGACACAACAGGCCGAGACCCTCCAAAATTCAATTTTCACTTCCAGTTTTGCTAAGCCAAGGTTTTTAAGACTGTATTTCATATTTATATGCATAAGAAAGGACTGCAATTGTAATAGTTTAGAAGGACAAGTGATAAGATCTGTAATTTGCTAATAAGAGACTATATGATTGTGATCATTCTAAATTTATTCAACAGAAGTTATATCTTGTTCAGAGTTTTTTTTGTGTTGCTATATTTCCTGTTTGGAGGGGATATTGCATATAGTTTGTGCCTATAGGAAATAAAGGTTATCCTTTCCTTGTTCATGAAATATAAGGGTGATTCATGCCTCCCATAGTGTATTAAAACCATGTTATATTTTATTTTTCCCTAAAACACTTCCACGCCTTTAGAATCCATCAACTAGGCCACTGACTGCTTATTGAGTAATCATTATTTAGGGTGTTGGCTCTAGGTGGTTATGGTGTTGTTTAGGGATATAAGGAAAAAATAACACCTATTTTAAGTTTAAAAGATTATTTTAATTATAATATATAATATTTTCCAAATGTATCTCCATTCCTTATGCTCAAGGCTAGGCCACTACCTATGTGGACTGAGATAGTCCATTAAGACATACATGTAGGTGGTTTGAGTTTTGTCCTATGTTAATATGAATCTAAAATACATTAATCACAGTTCTTATGATTCATTAGATAAATTTTATTGCTATTAAATCATGGATTCTCTTCTCTTTGTACATGATATTATTTGGTTCCCAAACCTAGTCTTTTTTGCTTGTTTGGATTGAGACAGTCCTATAGGATTCTATGTAGATATTTAGCTTTAAAGAGTATATAAAACCTCTTATGATAATATTAAATTCATATTACCCTTGTATGTCTCACTTTTTTCCCTTTTAATGGCTCTAAGTGATCACTTAAGCATCAATGTTTATTATTTGGCTAAGACAACTCAATTTGACCCCTACCTGTAGGGGTTTGGGGATGGTCATGGGTATGAACTAGGTCTTGAATAATGATTTAGAACCTTATTTATGCCTTAAAATACATTAGGCCTTGTATTTACCTTTCCTCAACTTGAAAGTGACTTAAAACATCTTCAAAATCCATGATTTCACTCCACTACTTGTCTCAGTTGTAGGTGGCTAATTGGAAGCATATGTACAGATTATGGGATGGTTATGTAGGGTATATAAAGGTTAATTTGATTCCATGATTCTCCTAAAAGTTATTGATGTTCTTCAAACCAAATTGGACCACATAAAACATGAATATATGCCTCATTGTTTTCTAACCATCAAAAGGCCATTTGAAACCTCACTAACCTGTAGATGTTACTGATTTGTTTTAGTATCTTTAACCCTCTCCACTTGTTTTCATTATTTTAAACCAAGCAAACATGTTCTCCATGGATAGGGATACAAATATAATTCATAAGTATTGAACAAAATTCAAAATATATTTTTTGAAAAAACATTTCAAAAGAGCTAGGAGCTCTATTTTGAGAAAACTAGGACAATAGGCCAAAACTCAGTGCTCTTTCTTTTGAATGGTTATTCAACACCAAATGGATAAAAAAAGGTCTCCAACATGTTACCAAGATATAATACACCTCATAATCTTCATGAATATCAAAACTTGTCCACCCTTCCTCTGTAGATATTCTCTAAACTCTAAAAATAACACCTATAGCTATATACATTTGACTGTATGTGAGGAAAAGAGGGGAATTTTGGCAATGGTATTTTTCTAGAGGATTCTTATCAATTCAAATGCAATATTTAAAATAAAAATGGGTGACCTCTATAGAGAACACTATGGATAAGAAACTCCAAAACACCCTCCATTACATTGTAAGCACTTGCCAAGCACATGCAGGTGTAGAGAGAAGACAGTGACAAATACAAACAAGTCTATAAGGAACTTGTGAATCCATGAGACCTATACAACGAGGATAAATATGGGAAACCAATTGAGAGGATCTAAGAAACACATAAAACCGCATTACTTATCAGATCAAATCAAAAGCTTTTGAAATAATTTCAAATAGTGACCCCTTCTTAGATGCATAAGCATAAAATGCTACCTAAAGTCAAATTGATTGTTCATAACGGAGGAAAGACCAAATTTAAAATTATTTCTATGAAATTTATGTGTACTTAGATTAGTAACAAGCCCTAGAAGCACTCTTTCCAATTCCACCTATAGTTTCCATAGTGAGTGCTTGAACTCGCCCTTCCTTAGATTTCCAAGTGAAAATGGAGGAAAGCAAGTTGAATATGAAACTTATTGCATTGTGATTGAAATAAAAATGTGGAAATTACTTGTGGGAAGGTGAAGAGACACTCTACCATGTTTTCAACTAATGGTGGACTTGAGAAGCCTGTACAAGTGCGTAAAAACTCCTATTTTTTGGGGAAAACTACCATTTCTTAATCATAATATAATTTTAACTATCACTTGATTGATTATGACGTTATTTGACCTTATACACATTTATATCCTCCTTGATGACATAGTTTATAACTCCCACCATTCGTACAAGTCAATTAATTTTCTAGGGAAGTGGCCAAATGACCCTTTTAATACCTGAAACCTAGAAAGTGGTAAATTTATGACTTGTAAACACATTAAAACCTATAAAATAAAATTTTAATACTTTCATAAAATAAATTGAGCCTTCTACTAATTTTGACCATAGTTGACCAATGTTGACTTTTGTTAACTAGGCCAATACAAGGAAGATGGGTTTCGATAATGACTAGAGAAAGGGCAAGTTGGACATATAGGAAAATAGATGACCCCATAGGACACATGGCACTTTATCTAAAATTTTAAAATATTATTGGCTTACCCAAATTTGACATGGGGTCAAATTTGTTCGGTCTGACTAGCCTGTTAAGGCTCTTAATTGCATTCAAGTGATCAACTGCTCAATATATATTGAGAACCATTTATAGATAATTAAAAACTATTTATCATCTATATTTAACACTCTTCATAGCATGTTTCATCACATTTTTATCTTATTTTACCCATAACCTTGCCTATAGGTGGTAGTCCTAAGCTTTGGTTGAGTAGATGTGAGTGATGATGGGTAAGTAATCCCTTAAAATGGAGCCTTCCACATCATTCATCCATTTATCACTTATGATATTAAATTTAAAAAATTATTCACCTTACAACCCCTTTAATGTTCCTTTAAATGGGTTCTTATGTTCATTTTACCTATTACCTATAATCAGGGCTGTAGGTGGTCTTTTTAGGCATCCTAACTGTGAGAGTGTTTCATTGAAGGCATAGGTATGATGCTCTATTATTATTTTGGGTGGTGATAATATGTTGATGACTCTATCATTATCTCTTATTTTCCCCTAAATATTATTGATCTTCATCACACTTTCAATGTTTCTCAAGTCTGTAGTCACAGTCCTGAGTGTGTTCAAAGGGGTTTTGACTAAGTTTACTTCCACTTGGAGTGAGTTTGGTGTGTTTTATATCTATATAAAAATTGTTATGAATATTCCATGTTCCTCCATATGTATTTATTAATCCACATGAGGTCTCTCAATTCCTTCCAAACTCCATAAAAAAAAAACCAACTTAATTTTTTTATGTTGCCCAAATAGGCCTGTAGGTCCTTGGATGATGGCTTATCTCTTTAGGGATAAAATATGAGAAAGGGATTGAGAAGAGGGTAGTGATTAAGACATAGTGAGAGGCATGAGGTATCAACATGAATATAATATTTGACTCATGTTTGTCTTTGAATTAACTTAATGGCTACCTATAGTTATCCTGCTCTTTACTTGTAAAGGAGGTCACACAACTTTCATGAAAGTCACCTTAAAGCATGACTTGAAGGGGTTCATTTTGCCTAATTAATCAAATAAGAATTATGTATATATAAGGTTTGAATGAAATACAATAAACTCATCATCCACTCTAAAACCACCCCTTCACTCCCATTTTTATGTACTAAATATCTGTAATATGAAGAACACTACCATGTAACCTATATGTGTGTCAATTTGGACATTTCCTTGTTCCTTAGGGATCACACCTATGAAAAAAAAGTCTAATATACAATGGAATGACTTTGGTGACCTTTATAATATATTCATAACCATTTTTTTCATCAATCATACCAAAATTACCTTAAAACCATTCCAAATCTAACCCTTATATAAATGAAGAAGACACTCTGATTGCTTAACTTCTTGGTGTTTATTAATAAATAAAAAATGATAAGTATTTTAAGGAAATTAAACCCCATTCCTTTGGCTAATATATTAGCTCCACATTTTCTCTCTTATAGGAATTGAGGAAAAACCTAAGAGCTTATCCAAGGCTTCCAAAGAGCTCAATTGAGAAGTGCACCGATTTTGGACCTATTTTTAATATTTTGGACTTAAAAATTATCTGAACACTTGACATGAGTCTTGATTGAATTTTATGACCTCCCTCTATATGTACCTAATTGTATATATCTGTACAACCTATAAAACTCTTGTAAAATAGCTTATTTTCTTGCATTTCTCCATGTTTTAAACCTTGGGATGCCATTAGTGAGTAGGGGGATGGAAAATAGAATTAAAATGACATTTGAAAATAGATGGTATGATTTAGGGAGTTGAAGAGACATTATCAAAATACTATTTTAGAAAATTTATTGATTGCTAACACTTTGTATCTTGTAGGAACCGGTCGAGTCTCAATCTCTCTGAGTGCATGCCTTAAGGGGTGCACCATGAAAGGGGTGGGCAGACCATTGGTGCTTCATAATATTATTGTCACTTTTACCACTTTCCATTTACACACTTATCTCCTAAAACCATTTACCCTAAGATTATTATTATCTGTTATACCCGTTCCAATCATCTATCACATCCTTATCCTCCTTTTCCTCACCTGATTCCCCTTTTGATAGTTGGTTATACTAGGTCAACTAGGTCAAACATATATATTTTTTAGCCTATGATTATTGTACAAGGTTGAATTGATTTACCTTATACTATTTTAAGATATTTTTCACTTTAGAGCTTGTGAGACTTTTGGTCGACATAACTCAAGACCTAGTGAATTATCTCCCAAAATCATACATGGTCAACTAGGTCGACCCAATATAACCAACATATTTGAAAGGATTTATGGTAAGATCCACCTATATGTACAATTTCATTTATAACTATTTGAGAAAATATATAAGTGAATAAGAATAAGTGAAAACAAACATCAGCTTGTTGAGCATTCTGCTTGAGTAATAAATCTTAGGGTTCTTTACTTTCTTTGAAGATATGGATCCTCTCTTGTGGAAAAGTCAGTTGGATGCATAGATAGGTTGTGTAGCCTAACACTGATTTGTCTTTGTTATCTTTACATAACACAATAATCTCTTACAAAGCACCTTGGCCAAGGGAGAGATTGAGGTTTAATAGGTTCATCTTCAAAGGTAAGTATTCGTAACTTTATTTCTCCTTTGTAAGAGTAGATAGATAATGCAGTTGTGATTTTCTTCCATGCATTAGGATTTTGTATAGATTAATTTGAGTATATGTCTTATATGCGTGTTTATTTTAGGTTGATTTTTTTTAACCCCCACTTTCTGCCACAACCTTTGGTGAGCACTAGATTAGATATACTTTCTTGTTATTAGACATAAGTGAAATATAAAACCTAAGACCCCCTTAGGGTTATTACATGATTGTGTTAGTTAGGAGACTTTAGAACCCTCCTTAGCATAGTGTATTATGATAAGTGATCCCCTAATTGGGTCTAGTAGATCCCCATCTTGGTCAAGCTCCCACTTAACAAATGTATTCCCAATCGGAAGTGTAGGTATGATTTATCTTATTTGATCTAGGATTGATTTATAGACATGATGCATTTTTGATTGAATACATTATGGTGAACCCATCATGAACTAAACCTTATAGGATTTTTTCACTTATTTTATTAATTTTATCACTATTTTCATCATATATTTTCCATACTAGGTTGACTACATTAACCCAGTTATAATTTTTGTGTGCATGTTTTTAGGTATAGGCTACTAGATCAATCCAATCTACATAATACATGTTTTTAGATTTTTAGACTTCTAGTCTAGATTACTAGATTGACCCAGTCAACCTAGTATAATTTTTAAACATTTAGATATCTTGTTCATCTTACTAAGTTGACCCAGTTGACCTTGTATAGTGCAGGCACTCAGTAATAGGTTCTTATAGATATAGATCAATGCAGTCAACCCAGTTAGTAGGTTTTGCAAGCATTCTATAAGGTTTTTTTATAATAATCTTCCTTCTCTATATCTTTGATCCACCAAGGTTCCTTTTTATCCTTCTATCTCTTTCTTTACAATCTTTCCTTTCATAGTTTGTAGTCTTCAAAATTTCCCTTGTACAGTCAATTGAATCAACCCTATTGACCCAGATATGTATTTTTTGTGCTATCTACATAACTAGGTTAGCTTAACTAACCCTATACATTTTCAGACCTTACTTCCACAGTATAGGATTGACCCTATCAACCATGTTATATATTTTATACATACACTAGTGACTGTATTGACACTATACCTTGTTTCAAAGTTGGAATTAATCTTTATATGCTAGTAATTAGCTCATGCTTTCACTTATTATTGTTTGTATGATTATAATAGGTCACATAGTCTAATTAGTTGGAATTTAAATTAACCATTTATTTTTACTATTTTTTATTTTATTCGCACATGTCCAAATCACAAAATCTAAACAAGTATTTTAATATTTGACTACCCAGGGCCAACCATCTTGAATTTTATCACCAAGGGGGAAGTTCACTTGATGTTATAGTCAAGTATAAAGTGTGGTTAATGGTATATTATATTTAATCCCATGATACCCTTATCACTTTAGTGTGTGAAGTGAAGGGGTAGGCCCCAATACCAAGCCTGTATCATTACCACTACAAATCCCTTTTAGCCCAAACTACCTAAAACTATCCTTATGTTACTTTATAGTTCATTACTTATAGCCAATTTACCATAAAATTTAAAAACATCTAATAATCTTATAAATATTCAAGTTAACCATTTATCTAGTTATTTTCTTTCCAAGTTGATTGCTTTCTCTTTACTCAATTATATTTTGTATTGCAAAAACTTGCATTAGCCAGCATTGGTGCAAGGTTTCTTTCTATGTGCCTCAATTGGATTAGCCAAAATTAATCAAATTGATTGTTAATTTCTCTTCATTTCTTAATTTTTAAATTAGTTGAAAAAATTATCTTTTTTCAATTCATAATTTATTAAAGGCTTTTTAATTTTCCTTGTTTACTATACTAGTTTGACCTAGTCATCCATGTACATTTTTATATCCTTTTTTCACTTTATTGGATTGACAAAGTTGACCCTATGTTTTTTATATACCCTATTCACTCTTTTTCTATCCTTTATTCACTATACTAGATTGACCTAATCAACCTTGTACTATTTATAGACCCTATTTTTATGTTAGGTCAACCTAGTCAACCTTATACTACTTCTATCATTTCCTATTTACTTTCTTTCTCATCTCTCTTTCTTTCCCTTCATAATGAAATTTCTAATTGATGATAATAGTAATTTAAAGTTAATAGACATGATTAATTTTACCAATTCTCATAGGGTCTCCCATAGAAAGAGTAGGGTTCCTCTCTTGGATGCTAGTAATGTTCACATTACCACTCGCATAATGAACTATGGGACTTATCCTAATACCTCTTCATATTATAATCCTCTCTTCTCATTATAAGACCAACTTGACTTAGAGTATACCCTCGTTATGCTCTTCTTTATCTCTGAATTTCCTTAACATCAAGGAAAATATCCCTCTACTATTTACAATCTTATGATTAGTGGTCAATCTAAATAGTATCATTTACCTACTATGAAATTCTCAACTAGATTTATGGGTACCACTTTATTTTATTCTCATACTCTTCCTTCAATTATGACCCCTTCTCACACCATGAACTCTTCTTCTCTAACTTCTTCCTCCATGCCTAGTATATCCACTAACTTGGTAGGTTCTACATCTAGTGGGCCTCTCATAAGATCCAATATCCTTAATCCTTCCACTAGTTCTTCATTTTATACCTAAGGTAATCTTGGTTCTAGTGCTTCTTCCTCTAAACCATTCACTAGTCCATCTTTTTCTACACAAGAAAATTTTGCCACTAGTGCCTCACATATTCATAGTTTCTCTCAAGCCCCTATCAACACCAATAGTGGTACCCAAGACAATAATATAAACCTGAATACCAAATATAATGATTCTAAATATGCTAATAAAACACACCATTTATTATTACAAAACTCAATCAAATGATGAAAATGAAAAACCACCTTCGTCATCTTCAATTGCATCCTAAACTAATGTCTTGGGGCACACATAACCAAAATTTTCCCCTTCCTCCTTCTCAATACTCTCAAGGCAATATCATCCTTAAACCTCTTTTTATAAATAAAACCATTAAGCATCTTTAGAATGAGCCTCTTAATACTCAAATTTCTAACATTGATATAGGAGGTATCACACCTATAGTTTCTTATAATGGATCAACCAATTCTACCCTTCATCTTAAAACATTTGGAAATATCTATAAGTATTGGTTCAATTGAACACTTTTTCTTCTACCAAACTATTTTCCAAAACCCTCATGGGTGATTCCTTAGATTGGTACAATAAACTTATAACTCATTCCATTACTAGTTTGGAAGATTTAGTGAATGCTTTAGTTCAAGAATTCCAAACTAGTGATCTTCTTGAAAACACTTTTGCCCATTTCATAAATTGTAAGCATCTCAATAATGAAACTACTCAAGCCTTCTTTAAAAGGTGGAAACATTTGTCAAACAAGTGTGAACATAACATGGCCAATTCAAATATTTTTCATCTCTTTACCAATGCCCTTTTTCCTAAATTACAATATCAGGTCTACACTCTCTCTTCATGCACTTTGAAGGAGGCTATTGACCAAGCCAAATGTTAAGATTTATTTATGCATCAATTCAAGCCACCCAAACCTTCTATGGGTCCTCATATCTTAGTAGAGAACAAAATTTTCAATGTTAACAATGATGGTGTGATGAATTCTTATGACACCATTCATAATGTTCAAGCTGCCATTCCCAACTAATCTTTAGAACCAACTCCCCCTTATCAACAATAAACCAATCCTCACTTATTATCACCTAAAAACATTAACGTTTACAAACCTCTATCTTCAAATGAATTGCTTAAGTGTCTATCTAGGCCTCTTTTAAGAGAGCTTGACCTTACCCATCTTATGAAATCTTGGTATGATCCTAAATTTTTTTGTTAGTTTCAAGCTAGTTGGGGTCATTCTCATGAGACCTATAGACAGATTCATAATTTAGATATGGATTTTCTTCTTGTTCTTAATTTTGATCATGATTCTATCATCCAAAAGCATCAAAAAGCCTAAGGAATTTCTTTGGAGGATTATAAAACACATGATAAATCTCAATCATTAAATAAAGCTAATTATCATTTGGATATCTACAAAGACCCTCTCCCTAATCATCAACCCATTCAAGATAATAAAGGATAAGTCCAACCATTCCAAAAATAATATAGAAAGTATTATTGACCCCACTTTCAAAGAGAACATGTTTATCATGACTAATATGTGAAGGGTGGTAGATTTCATTGATTTGCAACCTATCTTCCCTCTTACATCTAAAATGTATTGTGTTATCCAAGATTCTTCCCCAACTCATTTAAATGAGTTAGGGCAAGAAGACATTATAGCTTTTGATGATACTATTTCTGATTTTCCTTTGGATAACACCTCCCATTCTATTTCAACCACCATTCCTTCATCTTATAACATTAATGACAATCAAGCTTATACTAAAATTTCTTCTACCATTTCTCAAAATGAACCTAAACCAACTAATTCATCTTCACAACATCATTTACAACCTTCTTCTAAGACTTCTAATTCTTATCAATAAAAATTCTAATGTACATCAGCTCCTCCTTTTGAGGACCTTCTTAACCACTATGCACTGATTACTAATAAGCTTCTTATGGGTTATGATGAATGGAATCCCATCATGGAACTCACCAATCTCCCATCCCAAATTTTATTTCTTGAGCTCATGAGGATTTATCCACATCATAAGAACCATATTATAAGACTATTATTTGAGATGAATTTCCCTCATCCTCCTCTAGCAAGGTGGGAAACAACCTTATCTAGATCAGAGGATAGCATATTAAAAAAATGTGAAGATATGTCTATAAACATTGAAAAAACTATGGACACTTCACTTTCCTTAAGATTTACTATAGACTATATGATTCCTATCAAGATTATAATTAGTGCAGATGATCCTCCATTATTCATTAGTGTTCAAATAGGTGATATCCAAGTTAAGCTTTCATTAATTGATGAAGGTTGTGGGACTTGTGTTTTCTCTCTTGAATTCATCAAAACCCTTATATATTCATAATGCAATCTCATGTTCACATGCAACACCTGCCAAGGATATGATAAAAGGAAAATGCCTCTTCTAGGTTGTGTAGCTTCCCATTACCATCCCGCCTATCACCATTCACATGAAGGTGATTGTCTTTACTTTCCCCTTTCTTATAACATCTTGATTAATTGGTCATGGAATCATCATATGAGAGATATTTCTTATTCTACCTACCAATGCATTAAATTACCTCATAATGGAGCCTTTTATAGGATTTACGGTGAAACTAACCCTTAGAATTTTCAAGAATTCTAAAATGGTGTCTTTAAAATTCCTAGTCTTGAACCTTTGTGTAATGTTCCATTTCATGAGTCTCAATGTCTTAACTTTCCCATTATCTCAACTAGAGGTTATAATGGTCATCCTGAACTCATTAGGAAAATTCCTCCTAACCTCTTAGATTTTGATGATGATGATCCTGATGAGATTAACCTAAAAATTAAAAATTCTAGACTCTCACCTCACCTCATCTCATAGCTTCCTGCTTCCTTATAGCCTCATTTTCATAAACCTCATTGTGATGACATTCCCATAGTATTGACCAAGACTTAAAATTCTATTCACCACACTTCTTTGGATGAAAAAGTCATCCCTACTTGCATAATTGATGTTCACACCTTGGAATATGATGATGATTATTCCTTAGATGATCCATTTTTAGGTGGTCTTATCCAAGACCATGATCTCTAGATTTCCCATTATCATTATTCTTTACTTGATTATTTTTGTGTATCTTCCTATTTTCTTTCATTTATAGTTCCTAATTTTAGTACTTTTACTCTTTATTGTAGTGTAGAGATAGCACCAACACCTCTAATTTATGAGTAGCCTTATAGGAGTATGCTCATGGATCATAATATGATTGGGACTAACCATTTTGATAGGTACCCTGACCAGCATAGTTGGTTTACCTCTAAGATTAGTGTGACTCTCTTTAGACCTTTTGTAGATCTTGCCCCTCCCTTAGTGGAACCTACATCAGAACCCATTACTATTCCTACTATATTTGAGCATATTCTTGCTTCCACTATTGTTGAGTCTACCATTACCTCTCATCCCATTGTTCCTTCCATTGAGCCTAGTTTTTCTCCCCCTCCATCACCACCTTCTCTTGATGATGGTTTACTTCCTTTACCTAAGATGGCTCCATTTCCCACAAAATGGACTGATAAGACTTCTCTAGCTTTTTCCACTCCTATTACACCTCCTTTTGTGAGTGATTCTCATAAGACCACTCATAATCATATCTATTCCTTCCATGGGATAGATAATCATTCTTATACCCATTTTCATAAGATATGATAATATATTGATATGTTGTGTCCTTATTCTCTATCCTTAGACAAAGCCATGCCTCCCCTAAAGGTTCTACCTAAATATATAACTAATTATGGTGAGGTATATTTTTTATGGTACTAATGTGGCACTCATTAGACCAAGATTTTCCACATCCTCTAAAAACATCTCAAGGATCATATTTTAGCTATTCCTAGACCTAATTCCATTCTTCCCATAGGTCATTCCCACAAGAAGGCTCCTCCTTCTTCTCCCATGGATCCACCTCATGTGGTTCCCTCATCCCCTATGATCCCTTCATCATATTTTATGCCTCCACCCATGATTCCTCCACCCATGGATGTTCCCTTACCTGTGGATTATTCACCATCAATGATTTTTGTATCTCCCATAGAGCTCACTCCTATGCATTCTCTCAAGCATCCCTTGCCTGATTTCCCTTTGTAGAATAATCCATCGAGTATTCCTACTTTTTTTATGGAAGAGATTAGAAGAAAAATATTTTCTTAATTTTCACTAAATATTGATGAGACATTAACAACAATTCGTATCAAGCTCCATAGAGATCTATCTAATGTTTTGGATAATGTGTGTGGGTAGATTTATCATTATTTATGAGCACATGCATGATGCTTTTACATTTACACTTGGATTGAACATGTGCTACAATATTATATTAAATTTATCTATTATATCATTTCACATTGTGTCAAATTCATATTTTTCTTATAGTGATTTTACCTTTTGTATTATATCTTGTTTATATTGTCATTTATATTTGCATATGATTTTCTTTATTTATCATTGATTTATCTTTCCTTGAGTTATTTTAGAAACTCTTTTCTTGTGTCTTCATGATTTTTTGCTCCCTTATCTCTATTTTTTATAGATAATTGTCACTGTGACTTGGTTATATCACCCTAATTCCCTTTCATCATGTTTTTATTACCATGTGATCAGTTAGCAAACAATGTATCTCATTATACTTTCCTTATGCCTATCCACATTGGATTTCCTTATTTCTCTTTAATTCCTTTTCACAAACTAAGTATATACATGGTTGAGACTTGAGATCACATGCTAGTTCATTGTTAACCCTAAGTGCCCTAGTCTATATTTGTCTTTTGTTACTTAGTTTCCTTTAGCCTTAGCCTAAAACTCATTTCATGTGTATCACTACATCTCTCATGATTGGTCATTCCAAATATGTATGGAGGAAGAATCTTCAAAACCCATAAAAATTTAAAATCTAAATCATTTTAAAATAAAAAGGTAATGATATAAAAGGCAAAAATATTCTTAAAAGTCAAATCACACTAAAAGATGTGATTCAAAGCACATCTCCTTCTTCTAGTCAAAGATCAAACTCCACAATTGGCCTCACAATAGAGCCAAGTTCCTTTGGGGTGGTAGTCGAATAGATTAGAAGAGGAGAATAAAAAAATATTTTAGTGTTATCTACTTTCTCACACAAGTACCCAATCTTCATAGTAGACCGATGACAATGAATGGGGTCCTAAAGAATAGGGAACACATCATTAGAAGATAGGTCCATTTTAATTTTCCTTGTACCAATATAGCTTCATGAGCTAATCTTAGTAGAACATGTATTTGCCTACAAACCTTTGTGTCTATAGTGAATAAGTTTCCTTTATACATTGATGGTCACTAGCCACTTAGTGTTTTCTCATGTCCTTAGTATGCCTTTTGTCTCCTAAGGTCTTCTCATAATACACCTAAGTCTTAGTTTTTACATTCCCTTTTTTTTTCATTTCCTATATCCCTCATATTTCCTCTTGAGAAATATTGATTTGTCTACTGATCACTCCCCTTGGGATCTCATTTTTGAGTTGTTTTGTAACACCATGGATAGGACCCACCATTCCTCACAAATTACCATCATAGCACCTTCCTATTTCCTAAATCCTTTGTCTCTTGATTGTCTTGATTATTCCACCCTAGTGGTGCTTCCTTTATGGAGTTATAGTGTAAGACCATGAATAGGACATGGCCCTCCTCATAAAGTTTTTCAATAATACAAGTCATAAATAAAAATTACATCTGTTAAATATGAGATAATATGTGCTCGATTATGAAGTTACACGTTAGTGACATGATTCATAGCTTGATCTAGTATGTTTTATGCTTACTTCATTTTTCTTTCACTTTTATCTTCTTATTTTCCAAGTGCATGTAAGAATCCAACCATTTTTTTAATTTTTCATACTTCCTAGCTTGAATTACTATGACAAAGTTTAGACTAAACCTTTTGTACATTTTTCTTTTCTCTTATACTTCCCAACGTGATTTAGTATGATTGATTGGCTTAATTGATTTGTTTTTTACCATTTTTTTTCTTTTACATACCTTCCATTTTATTACATTATTTTCATAGTTCCCAACGTGATTTAGTGTGATTTTAGTTATTTTGATTTGGTGAAACAATATTTCACTTGGTTTAAAAACAAATTCTATTTTACCACTTTTTACCATTCTTTTGGTTCTTTATACTTAATCATTTCTTGTTATTATACATTTCCAAAATTAAAATAGTGTGTATTACGTTTTTGATTGATTATATTTTACCAAGTCCTTTTTGTCAGTTTCTTTTTAACCATGCATGTGTTTTACATAATGTAGAAAAGAAACCGCATCTCATATATTTCATATTTCATATAACATATACAACAAACAACTAAATACATGTGCTAGAAATAAATATATCCAAACCATCCACAACTACAACTATGATAATAACAACATACACAATCAACATCAATATACCAAAATGAACCATCATATATATATATATATATATGTATATATATATGTATGTATATATATATATATGTATGTATGTATGTATATGTATGTATGTATGTATGTATGTATCATGAGTTTTGATATAATAAGTATAGACATGTACAATGATCTAGCTCTATGGCTGAGTCCCATATTGCCTATCTCATGGCCTAGCCACACTGCATGTCAATGCCTTGGTCTAACCCCTCCACATAGAACACTATAACAAAGTCATTTGAGATCTAAATCCATCCAACAGTGCCTCTAGATGAGCCACTTGTGCATGTACCTTCACCAATTGGACTAAGGTCATCATGTGTGTCATTCTCTCCTAATCCTGCACCTATGTCATATATGTCAAGTTCACTATATGTGCCTATGTCATCTGCATCATTGTAGCTAGATACATAACTCTCTCCTCTACTAGGGCCTAACTATCTTACACCCACTACCACTCCTAAAGCTCCTCTTCATCTAGCCTATCATCTACTCACCATCCTAGCTTGTTTAGTCTCTTAGATCTCTTTTTTTCTATCCTTCACAAGTCAAAATAACAAATGACTTCTCTTTCTCCCTATTTAAAAACTCTTTTCAACAATTTAAGAATTTTAATTATTTCTAGTTAGATTCCTTATTTTACTTATATATTTGTTTTTATTTATTTATTTTTCAAACCAGAAAATGTGTTGGAATCATGATGATGTAGAGAATATTTTCCACTATCAAATTCCTATTTTCCAAAATTTTTATTTTTTGTTATTTTCTATTTTTTTCAATTAACTTCTATAGGTTTTCCTTATTTTCTTCACATTGGACACCTTCACTTTCTCTTATATTCTACCCTTTTATCTATAGCACTAAGGTAAGTAAAGGTATGTGTTTTTCAATTCTATTTTTTTATTTATCTTATTTTCTACTATTGAACTTTACTTAGTATCAACATTATGTGTTATCATGTTCTATTCCTGAAGCACCATCCTGTGTTGCACTTAAGTGACACGTGATGAGATTTGAGTGGGGCATATGTATACACATAATAATTTAAATTTTTTATCAATTAATAAAACTCTTTATCTTATAGAAACCCATCAAGTCTCAATATCTCTAAGTGCACACCCTAAAGGGTACACCAGGAAGGGGTGGACAAACCATTGGTGCTTCATAAGATTTTTATCCCTTTTACCACTTGCCATCTACACACTTATCTCCTAAAACCATTTACCCTAATATTATTATTATTTATTATATCCATTCCAAAATCTTTCACATCCTTATCCTTCTTTTGCTTGCCTCATCCTCCTTTTGATATTTGGTTGTACTAGGTCAACTAGGTTGACCCTCTATACATTTCAACCTCTGATTATTGTCTAGGGTTGATTGGGTTGACCCTATACTATTTTGGGATTTTTTTCACTTTGGATCTTATTAGCCCTTTGGATGACATAGCTCATGACCTAGTTAATTATCTCTTGAAAACACATAGGGTCAATTGGGTCGACCCTATACAGTTGGCATATTCATAAGGATGTAGGGTAAGATACATAAATACACACACACATGCACACGCACACGCACACGCACACACACGCGCACACACACACACACACACACACACACACACACACACACACACACACACACACACACACAAGTTCATTTTCAACCATTTAAGAATATAGATAAGAGAAGAAGAATACATGCAAAGGAACACCTATTTATTGACCATTATACTTGAGGAATAATGCTTAGGTTTTCATACTTTCTTTAGAGCTATGGATGTTGTCTTTTGGAAAAGTATTTTAGATGCATAGATAGGTTGTGTATCTTAGAGATGATTTGTCTTTGTTATCCTTACATACCATAACAATCCCTTGAGAATCACCTTGGCCAAGGGAGAGTTTGTGGATAAATAGGTTCATCTTTAAAGGTAATTATTCCTAACTTTATTTCTCCTTTGTAAGAGTAGATAGAAAATTCAGGTTTGCTTCTCTTGCATGCATTATGATTTTGTATACATTGATGTGACCATATGTCTTCTATTCATGTTTATTTTAGTTTTTTTGTTTCTAATCCCCACTTTATGCCATAACCTTTGGTGAGCACTAGATTATATTTAGTTTATTGTTACTAGACATAAGTGAAATATAAAAACTAGGACCCCCTTAGGGTTATTGCATGATTGTGTTAATTTGGAGGTTTTGAAATCCTCCTTAGCATAGTGTATTATGATAATTTATTCCCTAATCAGGTGTAGTAGATCCCCATATTGGTCATGCTCCCACATAACAAATGTATTCCTAATTGTAACTGTAGGTATGCTCTATCTTCTTTGAGCCAGGATTGATTTATAGAAATGGTGCATTTTTGATTACATAAAAGACACACCTTCCCATGTGTGGGGCCCATTTGATGAGTGGGAAGTGTATTTGACACCTAAAATAGACATTTATGCATATGAAATTGTTATATGATGAATTTATGATGGATATGTTACTCTTTGGAGGATATTCTCATTAAAATTTATATCTAAACACCCATTTCAAAAAAAATTATACTGTAATTGACCAATATGAGGTATTTGATGACCATTTGATGGATTTAAGGGGGATGTGAAGGCTTAAAACTAATTTTAATGAGTATACAATAGATGAAAGCCTAGGATATAGTTTAAACTTCATGTGATGACCTGAACAAGGCTTGGAAACACATATATCATGGTAAAAAAGGTCCCTTTTAAGAAAATGGTTAAAATAGGCCCAAATACCATAATAATTAGAAACCTTAAACCTATCAAAATACCTTAACCTTTGATAAATATCATTAATTTTATCAAACAATACTTAGATCTCTCCCTAGACATAAAAAGACCCTTAACACTCTTCTCGTTATCTAAGGACCAACATGACCATTTAACACATCACCTAAGGACTTTAAAATAGGTTATGACATATGGATTTCCCAATAAATTTTTAACACAAACATGAAATATTAAACCATGGTAACAAGGTTTTCAAGAAGCAAAGAGGGGACCATGACAAGCTATAGGCCACTATGTACAAGCTTTGAAGGGGTTTCATGAAATTTTTTTGGTTTTAGGAGAAGACATTTGGCTTGGGAGGTGAAATTGTCAACACTATATTGAAATGAAAGGTTTGCATTCATCTTTAGGCAAAATTCAGATAAAATTGGTAGAAGGCACTCAATGTGTCTAGAAAAGGCCTTATCAAATGAATCCCTATTTTATTGCTCAAGTTAAGGAAGAAATCAATAACATGGTTCATGTGGGATTCATTAATCCTATTGAATATTTTGAGTGGGTGAGTTCCATGGTTATAATTATCAATAAGAATGGGCACATTCATATCTATGTGGATTACTAGGTAGTCAATGTTGCTTGCATTGTCGACCCCTTTCTAACACCCTTTACTTAAATGAATACTCAAAGGAGTTTATTGATGTGAAATATGTACATTTATAGATGGATTCTCTAGGTACCATCAAGTTTATATCATAGAAATGTATAAACTTATGACTACATTTATAACTGAGTGGGGATCCTTTGCTTAAAATGTAATGCTATTTGGTTTGAATAAGGTTCCTATTGTGTTCTCCTAAATCATAGTTGAAGCTTTAAAGGCCATTATTCATAAGTTACTTCAGGTCTACCTTGATGACTTAACTATTTATAACTTATTGCATGATCATTATTCAAAACTCTTACTATACTTGAGCTCTACTAGAACCTTCAAATTTCCCTAAATATGAGGAAATGTTTATTTGCTACCCCCTTTGGCATTCTACTTAATCATGTCATATGATATGATGGACATTTGGTGAACCTAGCCAAGATTATTATTATACTTTGACTTCCACTACCAACCACCTGACAAGAGGTTTACACCTTCATAAGGGATGTTGGATATTATAAAAATTCCATTCATGGGTATGCAAAGATTGTTTTACCTTTAGATGAACACTGAAACAAAATGCTTAGTTTGTTTGTACCAATGATCACAAAAAATCATTTTTTGTAGTCAAGGATAAGCTTATAATAGCACTTGTTTTCTAGTTACAATTCTAAATAAATCCTTTTCATGTCCATGTTGATGCTTTCGACATGGTAGCTAATGTTATCCTTGCTCAAGCTAGTGAGGTAAACCTGGACAACCTTATCTATTTTATGAGTTGAAAGCTTACTCTATCTAAATAAAAATATACAAATATAGAGTATAAAATATTGTGTATGGTTTACATCCTCAAAAATTTCCATTAGTACTTGCTATAAACTCTATTTATCTTCTTCATAGACCATGAGGAACTAAAGTAATTAGTCAATAAACCAGTATTACATGGGCACATTTATCAATGAATTATGTTATTTCAAGAGTTGTAGTTTTTAGTAATGGTCAACCTAGGTAAGGCCAACTATGGTCAAAATCATCTTTCACACATGAAATATAGAGAACTAACACATGCCATAAAGGATGACTTGCCTAACATCCAACTATTTCATATCATGCACATGCTTGAGGAGTTGGAAGATATCATCACCTTATTAAATATAGGTTCAACATCATCTCACATCAGCACTCCATAAAAAATATATCTAGATGTTCATGTTGATCCATCATAACTTATATGGGGTAAAGTTTATAAGATTGGTCAGGATGAAGTGCTACGATGATGCGTCATATAGCACATGGATGTTAAGGTACTTCAAAAATTTCATGAGGGTGTCACTAGACGACACTATGTCAGTGAAGTAATAACATGGAATGTATTTTTAGTTGGATTATGGTAGCCTAACTTGTTTAAGGAAGCTAAGACTTATGCACACCAATGTGACATTTTCCAACACATGGGAAACTTAAATAAAAGGGATGTGGTGACTGTTCATCCTATCTTGTCATAAGGACGCTTTGAAAATTGGGATATTAGATTTGTTGGTCCCATCAACCCAATAGGGAGGTGCATTGGTACATACTATGTTATAATTTCTACTATCTTACTCACTAGGCTAAAACTATATCAATAAGGGATTATACTGCTACCACTACTACAATATTCATCTAGGAGAATATCATTATATGGTTCAAATGTTCATTGAGTTTGACTAGTGACCAAGGCACCCATTTCCTTATTGAGACTATCCATTTCTTATTAGTGAAATTCATGATCATGAACCATAAAATAATGACATATAATCCTTAGTTCAATGATATGGTTGAGGCATTCAACAAGATATTATGTACTATATTAACCAAGATACATAATATTGGATGCACTAAATATGATGATCATGTGTCTGTAGTATTATGGGCATATTGGATCATGTATAAGTGCTTAAATAATAACACACAATTCAATCTTATTTTTAATACTAAATCAATTCTTGCATTTGAATTATTTGTTCCTTCTTTTTCACATTATGTTTACTAGTCAATTATAAGTGCTTAAATAAGAACACACCATTCAATCTTATGTTTAGTACTGAATCAGTTCTTGCATTTGAATTCTTTGTTCCTTTTTCACATTATGTTTACTAGTTAATTAGATTATTAAACATCCTTGAAAGTTCACCTCAGTGCTTTATTGCAACTAGATGAGACCTGATTTCTCATACACTAGAGTTAGTGTGTGGAGAAATGAAAACATAAAGCTTGACACAATCATTATTTAGAGAAAAAGACTTTTGCTCCTAGCATGCAAGTATTAGTATATGACTCCAAGTTCAAGAACCACTCTAAAAATAATTATGTACAATATGATGGCCCATTCATCATTCATAATATCCATCCCACTGATGCATGTAGGTTAAAGTGACTAAATGACCAATTCCTTCCTCACCATTTGAATGATAGTCGGTTGAGACCATATATTTATGAATAGTCTTTCTTTGTAATAACAATAAGGTGTATGTGATTATATTATTTAGGATTTCCATTATTTTTAATAAATCATGGCACTAGTTGTGCACCTTTGAGTAGTTTTAGGTTCAACACTTAGTTTTATGATTCTTCGTATTGTTGTAGAGGGTCATGAATAATGTTTAGTGTAGGGTGAGGGTAGAAAATCTATAGAGTGTCAAGATATTATTAATGGGAATGCATGTGGGAGAAAAGTCACGTAAGTATAAGTGCATAAGGATACAAGGGTACATAGGATGTAACACATAACCACAAGCTTATTTGAGATAAGTAAATATTCCTGCCTATGGATTGGAAAATTTTCAAATTCTTTACAATTGTCATGCACTCTGGGAAAAACATGGGAGGGGACACATAATTAATATAAGGAGAGTAATGGTAATGGAAAGTGTGTCAAATTCACATCATGGTAATATCATTAATATAATTTATTGCTTAAAGTGATGGTAGAGGTAGGTGTTAGTAAATGCAAGTTACCCCCTCGAGCCTGTAAAAGGATAAACAAGGGCCATTTCACATTTTGATATTACTATGATTATGAATTCATAGAGGGGAAGGAAAATATTTTATCTATTATAGAATGATTTCTAAACTTCTAGATGAGTGAAAAGGAATAAAACAAGAATATTTTCAAATATTATAGAGTGTATTAGTTGAGGGAAATAGACAAAGTGTTGTAAGGAGTGTAAGGACATGTGGATTCTTAGATTTAAAGTTTATAGAGGTCAATGTATGCCATTATAGGGAGTTAAATAAGGATATTCTAAGTGGAATAAATAAGCAACAACATATTATTTTAGGAATTATCAAATGACTATGCCTCC
The DNA here is from genome assembly GCA_037957365.1 of Torreya grandis. Lineage (NCBI taxonomy): Eukaryota > Viridiplantae > Streptophyta > Pinopsida > Cupressales > Taxaceae > Torreya > Torreya grandis. The sequence continues at coordinate 576,615 of JARHVA010006972.1, read as the reverse complement.
ACCTCTAGGCTCCACAAAGGGTGATGTATCTAGAAAAAAGGCCCAATGAAGTGAGCCTATACTTACAATACCAAAGGAGGAATATTTGGAGAGTGTTGGTGGTGAGAGTGTGTTGAATGAAGAAGAGGTACATGATGAGATTGGATTACATAAGGGAGATATAGAATTAGGAATGACACACAGGTAAATAAGAAGGATAATGTATCCCCTTCACCCCACTCATAATTTAAGAGATACAATACCTAGAGGAGGTACTACACACATAAAACTAGGTGTCGAATGTACCCACCTACAATGTTTTTAATTAAAACCACCAATAGCCTTGAAATAAAGTAGAATTGAAGTGAAACTACTAGGTAGAGTTCCAAAAAAAAGGAATGAGTTTTTATGAAATCATAAATGGATCAGATCTACAAATCAATCATAGCTCAGAGAAGATAGATCCTACTTACACTTCTAATTGGGGATACAATAGATAATCAGGATCATGACTAATATGGATCTACTAGACCTAATAAGGGGATATTTTAACATAATAACATCACTAGGGAGGGTTCCAAAACCTCTAGTAAATCAAAAGTATGTAATAACCCTAACTAGATCCTACATTTTTATATTCACTAAACTAATAATAAGTAAAAAAAAAGTATAATCTAGTGCTTACTAAAGATTGTGGTACAAAGTGGGGGTAATAAACAATAAAATTAAACATGCATAGAAGACATATAATCACATCAATGTATACAAAATCATAATGCATGGAAGAGAAGTGAAAATGCATATCTATCTACTCTTATAAAGGAGGAATAAAGTTAAGAATACGTACCTTTAAAGATGAACACACCGAGCCTCAATCTCTCCCTTATCCAATGTGCTTTGCAAGAGGTTGTTATGGTATGTAAGGATGAAAAGGATAAATTAGATATAGGATACATAACCTATCAATGAATTTAAAAGACTTCTCCACAAGACAAGATTAGTATCTCTAAAGAAAGTATGAAACCCTAAGCTTGTTCCTTAAGTAGAATGGTAGATAATTAGATCACAATATATATTACTTATTCTTATCTTCTCTTTAAAATGGTGAAATTATTGTGTTTATATAACAGATATAACCCTAAACCCTATAAAAAATTTTGGACGACAAGGTTAACTCAATCGACCTAGTATCGTTACTGACAAAACTCACTAGGTGATGGACTAGGTTGGCCAGGAGCTAATCTAGACCCTAATTAAGTTTTGTCAATAAAATTACAAGGTTGAAACAACTAACATAGTCATATAAATGTTTTAAAAGGGTTTTAGGTTAGGAAAAGGGGTATTGAAGGTGGTAAAAGGCTAGAGGATTGTGTAAAAGAGAAAGCCAAGCTTAGGGGAATGATTTTTAGGAGACAAGTGTGTAGATGGCAAGTGGCAAATTAGACAACAATCCTTTGAAGCACAAAAGGTCTACCCACCCATTTCTTGGTACACACCTTATAGCATGTACTCAAAGAGATTGAGACTCAATGAGTTCCTAAAATATATAGAGAATTAGTAATTGATAACAATTTGAAAATATTATGTGTATACATATGCCCAACTTGAAGATCACCACCTGTCACATAGGTGTAACAAGGGACGGTGCTTCATGAAAAGAACATGATGACACATAATTTTGATGCTATGTAAAGTGTAGTAAGAAAAAAATAAGATAAATGAAAGGACAAAATTAAAAAACACATACCTTTACTTACCTTAGTGTTGTAGATGAAGGATATATGAGAGATGTGAAGGCATCCCATGTGAGGAACATTAGGTGGACCTATAGAGATTAGCACAAAAAGAGTGAAAAAACAAAAAATTTACAACCTATGCATGTAATATTTAGAAAGATTATATATGACATCAGGATTATGAAACTTTTTACAATTCAAAAAATGAGTTAGTAGAAACAAAGATATTATCAAACTAAGAAAACTAATGGTAAATATTTAAAGGGTAAATATTTACAAATAGTAAATATAAATATTGTGAAAAAGAAATAATTTTTTATTATTCATTATTTTGAGAAAAAATAGAGCTTTGAGAAACCTAGTGAGAACCTAGAGAGCTAGGATGGTAAGGTGATGATAGCTAAGATGAGGAGGATGCATAATAGCCATAACAAGTGAAGCACAAGTAAGCAACTAAGAATTTAGATTTTTTAAAATTTTATTATTTGAAATTGAGTGTTTTATATAAATATTTTATTTAATCCAACTCTAGAGACTAGAACGAACCTTGGAAAATTTTAGGGACACTAGGGGTGAAATGGTGTGCTAGGTTAAAAAGGGTTAGAGCAATAAATGCCAGAGGTATTTATTATAATTGGTTGAAAAAGTCATCATATTAAAAGAGTAAGGTCGATCTAGTTTACTTAGTTGGTAGACAACAAAATTTTAAATGGGCCAACTTAGTTTGTTGGGGAAATGGGTTGACATAGTATGACATGGCCAACTTATTATCTTTTCTAAGTGGTTGATGTAGTACTACTGATGGAAAAAGGAGGTTGACTTAGTTTGTTAAGTCTAAGGGGCTGACTTAGTACTATAAGGTTGACTTATTTTCTAAGTGGCCGCTATAGAACTTAAATGAAATAAGGAGGATGATATAGTATTGTTAAGCCACAGGGTGGCTGACTTAGTATGAAAATGGCCATTTTTGCTAAAAAATAGGTCAAATTGGTAAAAAAGGAATAAATTAAAGAAAAATTATTTGATTTTGGTGAAATTTAAGAGAACGTTTTTTAATTATGAGTGAAATAGAAGTCCAATACATATTTTTTTGTTTGATTTTTGTAGAGACATCAGAGATTTTGGTGACTGGTAGATACATAATGGTTAGATGATCTATTAGAGCACTGATGGATGTAGATAGAGCTATATTGGTTGCATTGGACTTGAGAGACATCATGAAGATGCGGTAGGTCCCACTAAGTGTTGATATTGTCCTCATGTTCCTTGAAGCTTGGGAATATTTGAATAACACATTTAGATGGGTGGTGGATGGGGATACAATAGAGGTTGTTATCACTTTGGAAGATGTTTATGTGTCATTTAAAATTTTGATAGGGGACATTGGTAATAACAAGGATACTATATGACTAGGTGGAGAGACAATCAATAGCTTGATAGGCAACATACTTGGATAAGATTTACCTAAGACTAAGGTTGAGTTTTTTTTATGTGTATATTGTACATATTTTAGATATCTAAAATTTTATGATAGGAATTATGATAGTACAAGTGATATGTCACAAGTTAGACACTAAGGTACCGCTATATGAGAAAGCCTTATGTCAATCCATATTGGATGAGGGGCACTCTATGACTTGGGTTGTATCATCTTGTTTTAGATCATGCATGATATGTGTGGGATGTTATCCATATGGTAGAAGACCATGGGATTAATGGTATTATTGAGTGATTGCATATATGAGAGGTTTTTTATATATCATCTAGATGAATTACCCCATGTGGTTGATTATTAATTACCTTAGGTGTTGAGATGGAGATAGGATCAAGTGGTGTGGACCTTACCCCATGTGCTAGAACTACATACAGTCACATGAGGATAGATAATATGGTAGCCATATGCACACATTACAACTATTTGTCCAAGTTGGGTGACTATGGTGCTAGGGTTAACATGAGTACAAGTCATGGGCCACTACACCTGGTAGGTAGAGCTATAACCAATGACATGATTGCTAAGATAATTTAGACTCTGTCACTTAGTGGTTCCTATAGTGGTGCCTATATTTTGGGCTTAACATGAGAGAGAGTTAAGGGGGAGAGGAGGAGGAGTGCAAGTCGAGAGACTAGAGATCACAGTGTGGAATGTGATACCATGGACTAGTTGAGCATGATAGATACCAGTTGGAAAATGGCATAGATGTATATAGAGTGGTGACATAGGTACCATAGCTAGCACCATAATAGTAGGAGTGATGAACAATGTGTTCATGTCACCAATATAGATGCCAATAGTGAGAGAGAGAATAGAGGGTGGTCATTCAAGATGACCCATCATTCAACCTAGGGTAGAGCTAGTCTATAGAGGCATCATTGAGGTTATGCTTGAGATATGCATGTGTGGTGACTCTGGCATTTAATTTTATTGGAAGGAATCCAATAGATAAGGTTATATAGGGATGAGCTGATGGAGAGACCATGCTTGATGACACTGAGATAGGTAATAAAGTGTTATAATTTTTAGTCTTTGATATAGAATACTAGTTATATATATAGATTTTAAGATGTATATGTCATCTAATATCTATTTATTTTTAATTTTTCAAATCTTGTGGATGAGGAGGATGTCAGATGGGGATCCCTAATGATGGGATCACACCATGATAATTTGGATAGGTTTTGGCACGATATGACCCCACCACATTGGATGATCCTATAGTACCATTTACCCTAGCTTAGGTAGGTTAGTGCATACTAGTATGGGAGGCCATGAGGTAGTTACAAGCATGTAAATATGGGATACATCCACTATTATGGGTGGGAGAAAGAGAGGTATAGGCATGGTAGGCCTTGTTTCATGAAAAAGATGTGCATATGGCTACCACTATCTAGCTAGTATAGGTTTAGGCCCAGGTTTCCAACTTATAGGGACAAGTAGCAGGATTGAGATCTTAGACATCCTCATTACAACTTACTATTCAAAGGAGATAGTCTAAGTAATCTATGGGTAATATGGCTAGGCCAAGAGATAGAAATGATAGGGCCCAACCTTAGAGTTAGAGCAATGCATTTTTGTACTTTGTAAGGTATAAAACACATGATATATATAGAGATATTCTATTGTGATAGTTGGGTGTTGATATTATGGTTTGTATTTTTATTTGGGTTATGTATGCATAGATATATTTATTTATAACACATGTATTTTGATTTTGTTGTATATGCCATGGGAAATATATGTATGGTGTTTTCTTTTCTAGAATTATGTAGTACACATGCATGGTTAAAATGAAACAGGTGAAAAAGACTTGGAAAAGTATAATTAATCAAAAATAAGTGCATTACACATTATATCACAATGGGAAATGTGTAATAACAAAAGATGACTAAGTATAGTAAACCAAAAGTGTGGTATACAAGAGGGCAATTTTTTTTTTAAACCATGAAAAATATTGACACCAAATTAAAACAAGTAAAATCACACTAAATCACATTGGGAAGTATGAAAATAATTTAATAAAAATGGAAAGTGTGTGAAAGACTAATGTTATAAAAAAAAGTCAATTAAATTAATCAATCATACTAAATCACATTGGGAAGTACAAAAGAGAAAAAAAATTGGGAAAAATGGTCTGAAGTTAATCACACTAATTTAAGTTGGGAAGTATGGAAATCTTTAAGAAAAAGTGAAAGATTAATGAAGTAAGAATAAAATATACTAAATCAAGATGGGAAACATATCAATGATGTGTAAGTCATAATCAATAACATTGTATCTCATATTTGACACATGTAATTTTGTTGTGACTTAGATATTGGAAAATTTTGTGAGGAAGGCTAGGTCTTATCCATGGTCTTACACTATAAATGATAAAGGGAACACAAATTAAGTGTAAATAATGTTAAAATATGATAAAAGGGGATGTTTGAAATGGTAGTGTGAAAAAATTATTATTTTGTGAGGAACGCCAGGTCCTATCCATGGTTTTACAATGCAACTAATAAATGGAATCCCTAGGTGAGTGATCAGTGAAAAAAAAAATAGTTCTCAAGGGGAAATATTAGGGTTATAGGGAGTGAAAAAAGGGAATGTAAAAATATTGTGATAAGAACTTAAGAAACTTGAGGCATACTAAGGACATGAGAATATACTAAGTGACTAGTGACCATCAATATATAGAGGATACATGTACATTATAGACACAAAGTTATGTGGGAAAATAAATGTGGTACTAAGATCAAATCATGTTATAGGTTTTGAACAAGAAAATTAAAATATACCTACCTTCCCATAATGTGTTCCCTATTCCTCAAGACCCCTTATAGAGTTTTTAGTCTACTTCTAAGATTGGGTACTTACATGAGACAGTAGGTAGCACTAAAATATTTTTTTATTATCCTTTTCTAATCTACTCACCTACCACACCCCAATGGACATCAACTCCATCATGAGTCCAACTGTGGAGTTTGAGATTCAATTATAAAAAGGAGACGTGCTTAGAATCATGTCTTTTAGTGTGCTTTGATTTTTTTTAAATGTTAAATGTTGCCTTTTATCTCATTACCTTTTATTAAATGATTTGGATTTTGAATATTTTATGGATTTTAAGATTATTACTCCATTAAAATTTGTAATTACTAATCATGATAAATAGAGTGATACACATGAATGAGCTTTAGGATTTGGTGAAAGGAAGATAACTATCTGAAGACATGACTAACTAGAACACTAAGGCTTAACTATGAACTGACATGCTAACTTGATTATCAAACATTTGTATTCTTATTCTGTGAAAAGGAATAATGGGAAATAAGAGGAGATCCAAATTAGACCAATAAAATTATATTTTAATGAGATGAATTGTTTGCTAACTGATCACATGGTAAAGAAAGAATGACTAAAGGGAGTAAGGTTTGTATAACCAAGTCACAATAATTATTATCCATGTTTATAGAGATAATATAAAAAAAAATTATGAAAATAATAAGGGAGTGATAATAAATAAACTTAAGAGGAACAAGTATGTAATTATGAAAAATAATCCATAAGAAAAAATAACGATATCATAAGAACCATGTAATGAAAAATAAAATTTTACATGTAATATATATAAGAATTTGGAAAAATGTCAAATGATATGAATAGATGTAAATTTGGAGCACACATCCAATAAAAATGAAAATTTAATAACTCCATGGATATGTTAATAAGTACTAATATATTTACCCATACACATTATCCATAAAATTGGATAAGTCTCTATGAAGTTGAATGCTAACTACAAATAAATCCTCTTTGATCTTCAAGGAAAGTTGAGAAAATACTTCAAGTAAAATTTCTTAGAAAAAAATGTAGGAATGCGTGAAGGATCATGTTGACGAGGGATATCATGTAGAGGATGCCTAGGAGAATGGATGGGAGTGGACTATATGGGAGATGAAGTGGTCACTAGTGGGGAAGGTACCAATTGTGAATTAGTCATTAGTGTAGAGGGATCCAAGGGTGAGGGAAGGTCCACAGTTAGAGATGGAATCCCAATAGGTGGAGCCATGGGGGAAGAAGGGGGATCCTTCTTATGAGAGAAACCTATTAGAGGAAGGGTAGAAGGTATATTAATGGTTAAGAGGTGATACTTAAGACGTTATTGAGAGATGCAAAATGATCAATGTGATGTGTACCACATTAGTGATAGAGACAATATAGATCTTCATACTTAGGAAGGTACTCATGTAATATTTTTAGGGGAGGTATATAATTTCATGAAGGCTAAGGAGTGGTGAGATATAAGGTGTTAATATATTGTCATATCTTTTGAGAATGCATGGATGAATGGTTATATATGTCATGGAATCAACATATAGGCTTGTGAGTAGAATTGGTAGGTGTAGTCATAGGATGTAGAAAAATACAAGGTGAGGATGATTGGTATAGTGAATAGTCTCTAGTCCAATGACTAGAAACATTATGAATGTCACAATACGGTTGATCAACCCATTTGGTGGGTGAAAGACACATCTAAAGTAAATGGAGAAAACCATCACTAAGAGAAGGTATGGTTGGTGGAAATATTAGACAAGGTTCAACTAAAGGAGTAATAAGATTAGAAACAAGAAGAGACATAGATATAGAGGGAGTGGAAATGGGATCTGAACTAGGTTCTACTAAGGGAGGAGTGTGATGCATGGGAGGTTGAAGGAAAATCACAAACATCTCAAGGAGAAGTTAGCTAAAGGGGTTTTGGTATATAGAAAAGTGATAGGCACCAGTCATATCATGATCCATAAGTATACTCCTATGAGGTTATTCATAAACTAGGGGTGTGAGCACCATCTCTACCCTAGGATCAAGAGGAAAAATGCTAAAATTAAGAAATATAGGATGGAATGCTATAATATATACTAAAATACTAAAGCAACGAGGAATGATATAAAATAATCTCAGCATCTTGAGCTTAAACAAGACCTCCTAAGAATGGATCATATAAGGTATAACCATCATCATAATTAGGTGTAAGAAGATTAGTGGCATTGGTAGGGATGACCTTGTCATCTGATGTGCTATGTTGAATGGGATGTCGAGTCTTAATTAAGACAATGAGGATGTCATTAGTTGGTGGTTGATGGGAAAAGGGTTACAAATAAAGGGGAAGTTGAGAGATTATATGAGGTTATAGATCTAAGATTTTAACCTAGAAATTAATCTAATCAGGTTCATCATCAACAAAATCTAGTAGGTTATGGGGTATATTCCCAATGAGTTTAGGGTGACCATTGTAACCTTGGGTAAAATTGATAAGAAAGTCAAATAATTGAGATTCATGAAATAAAATGCTTTGCAAAGGTTCAAGGGTAGGAATATTGAATACACCATGATCTTGGAATTATTTGAAATTCCAAGGATTAGTATCACCTTAAATCCTATAGATGGCTCTATTGTGATGAAATTTGATGCATTGGCAAGCACAATAGGTAACTACTCTCATGCGATGAGTTTATGGCCTACCAATTAAAATTTTATAAGATAGAGTAAAGTTTAATATCATCACCTTCATGTGAATGGTGATAGGTGGGATGATAATGGGGAGCCACACATAAGCTAAATTAGGAATTTTCCTTTGGTCATAGCCTTGACATGTGCTACGTGTGGACTTAAGATTATATTCAAAGTATCCAAGGGTTTTGATAAAATCAAGAGACGTAACATAATATCTAGAACCTTCATCAATCAAATCATGATTGACTTAGATATCACTGATTTTAACATTGATAAAAAGGGGAGGACTATTTACATAAAGTAGAATTTCATCAGGGACCATAGAAGCAATGGGGAATTTGAGGGAAAGAGAAGTGTCCATTATTTCATCAACATGTATGGACATCTCTTCACACTAATGTAAAATGCTAACTTATGATCTAGATAAGGTGTCTTCACATCCTATTAGGGGAGGATGAGGGATGTTCATTTTTAATAAAAGTTGTATAAGATGGTTATAGTGTGACATATAAGTCCACATAAGTTTGAGAAATGTGGTTTTAAATGGGAGATTAGTGAGTTCTATGATAGGATCCTAGTCATCATAACCCATAAGAGGACTATTTGAAATAGGTACATAATATTAGAGGAGGTCCCTGGAAGGAGGAGCTAAAGTGAATGTGAATTTATGATGATAAGAGGTAGAAGGTTTAATTGGAAACAAGTTTGTCAATTATCTTGAGAGGATGGGGTAGTTGATGCATGTTTGGTTTGAGAAGTGTTGAAATAATTTTGAGTACCAATAGTGATAGGTAAAGATCTTATAAGAATGGTAGAAATGGTATGATAAGTGCTATCCAAGGGAGGTGTTAGATTTTGTTTATCAAAAGATATAAGGTATTATTTTCATAACTCAGTTAAGGGAGTAGGAGAAGAATCTTGGATAACACAAAATGTGTGAGATAATTGAAGGGTGTGGATAGGATGAGGATCAATAAAAGTAACCACCCTTCACATATTAGTCATATTGACTACATTCTCTTCAAGAGCTGGGTCAAGAAGACTGTGAACATGATTGGTAGAAGGGGTAGGATTTTCTTGGTTATCTTGGTGATTTGGAAGAGGATCTTTAGATATAGATAATTGAGCATTATCCTATTTTAAAGATTGAGATTTAGTTTGTGTTTCATGGTTTTTGAAGGAAATTTCATAGGATTGTTGTCATTTACAAATGAGAGAATCATGGACAAAATTAGGACCAAGAAGGAAATACATAGCCAACTTATGAAGTTGCCTACAAGTTTCATGAGATTGACCCCAACTACTGTGAAACCAACATAATTTATTGGGATCGTAGCAAGATTTCATGGGATAAGTAGGATCAAATTCCTATAAGAGAGGCCTTACTAGACTTTTTTGTAATTTTACTAAGGATAATGAATTAAGAACATTGATGTTATTGGTTTAAGATAAATGAGGATTAGTGATGTGGTTGGGAGTGGAAGCTTGTTCTAGAGTTTGGTGAAGAACAATAGCCTGAATAGTATGAATGGCATCATAAGAATCGATGACACCATCATTGGTACCATGACTATTCTTATTATTGATTAACATGTGAGTACCCATAAAAGGTTAGGATGGTTTAATTTGATGCATAAGGAAATCTTGATGCTTGGTTTGGTCAATGACCTTTTCCAAAATATGTGGAGAGAGAGTTTGGACCTGATATTATAACTTGGGAAAAAGAGCATTGGTAAATAGATGAAAGAGGTTGTCATGTACCATATTATGTTCACATTTTTTAGACAAGGAATTCCATTGTTTGATAAAATATTTCATGGTTTTGGTCTCAATTTGCTTGCAATTGAGAAAATGGGCAGAGGTATTCTCAAGGAGATCACTAGTTTTGAATTATTGGACTAGAGCATTAACTAAGTCTTTCAAACTAGTAATGGAATGAGATTCAAGTTAGTTGTACAAATCTAAATCATCACCCATGAGATTTTTTTCTAATAGTTTGGTAGCATCAAAGGTATTTAACTTGAACTAGTCTTTATATAGATTTCCAAATGTTTTTAAATGAAGAGTAGGACTAGTTGACCCATTATAAGAAACGGTAGGGGTGATACCTCCTATATTGATATTAGTAATTTGAGATGTAAGAGGGTAATTTTGAAGATGCCTAATTATTTTACTAATAATAAGAGGTTGAGGGATAATATTACCATGGGAATTCAAAATAGGAGGTGGTGGAACATTTTGATTATGCATGCCCCATGACATCTATTGAGGGTGGGTTTGAAGATGGATAAGGTGATTTTATATTTGCATCATTTGATTTGAATTTTTATATTGGAAAGCATTCATTTGATTAAGGGTTTGTAATATGAGTTGATGGGTTTGAGTTACATTATTGGAATTTTTTGAAGCATTGGAGTTGGTAGTAGTGGCTTGGGCACCACAATGGGAGTTAGTAGTAGCTTGAGAAGAATTGTTAATAAGTGAGGCACTAGTGGCATAATTTATTTTTGTGGGAAAAGATGGACTAGTAGAGATATGAGAAGAAGAAACACTAGAGGATTGATTACCATGGGTAACAAATGATTCACCAATGGAAGAATTGAGAAAAGTGGGTTTTGAAAGATGCCCACTAAATGTAAAACTTGCCATATTAGTAGAGATACTAGGCATGGAGGTGGAGGAAATCAAAGAATAAGAAGCCATCATATGAGAAGAGGTCAAAACATAATGAAGAGGATGAGAAGAAAATAAGCTAGTATCTCCAAATCTATCTGAGAATGTTGGATAAGGTGAATGGGGTTCATTAACTTGACCACTTATCATAAGATGGTAAATAGTATAAGGATTTTTTCCTTGATGTTGAGGAAACTCATTGATGAAGAAGAGAATTTATGGTGTATACTCTA
>JARHVA010006972.1:512500-560000 GCA_037957365.1 Torreya grandis | reverse complement strand
GCAAAAAAGATACTCCCACCAAAACTAGTGCTAGAGAAGAAGCTAGAGTTCCCAGGGCATGATGCCAACATAAACACCTATCAAAAATACTCAAAAAGGAAAAAGAATACTCAATTACCACTTAAGAAGAGTCTACTAGTCAATCAAGATAAAGTCTTGGAGTGAGCATCAAATATTTTTCCTTTGGAACATGAGACATTGGTTCCTAAAGATGGTGACATGGATGAGAAAATAAATATTTTAGAGGAGACACCAAAAAAATTGCTATAGAGGAAGAGAAATTTACTCCAAATTTTGAGAAAACACTTTCATCAATATGGCATGAAGAAACCACCCTTGAGGAGTCATATATGTAAATTGAAGATATACTTAGTGAAGAGAGGGAACATTCTGACATAGATTTTGGAATGACTAAGCTTGACATTGGGGCTAGTCATCAGGGTGAAGACATAGACATTAAGATAATTGATTAAGATCCCTCTAAGGGGAACTATCCAGTTGATGACTTCATTTTGAGGATAGAAAATACCAATACAACTATGACCCTTAATGCCAAATATCAAAAAGAAGTGACAAACAAGATCTTATACATGTATTCTCATTTTTAAAAAGAGGATACATCTAAGCAAAATTAATGGGAGATTTATTTCTTCCTTAATGTGTATAACAAAGAATGCCATTTTGAGATGACTTCTAATATCCTTATACTAGATCAATAAATTATGGCATCTAATGATACTCTTTAGGTAGATCAAAGGTAACTTACCCTAGTACATGATAGCATGACACTCTTAAAGTTGGCACATGAGGTTTTAAGATAGAATTCCTTCATGGAGTCTGATGTTTGATGGGCTTAGAAGAAAAATGCATATATGGTGGTGTTGTATAAGAATGAGGTCATAGCCATAAAAAATCTAGAATAAGAGTTAGCTAGGATTAAGCGCCAGTTAGAAGTTGAAACTACTTGCAAAGTAAAAATATTAAACATTTGTAAAATAATTTTAATCCAAGAATCAATAATTGTAGACAAAGTAACCCTACTTGGTGAGGTAGTAGATAAGTTGGAGACCTTGGTGGATCTATTGTTAAAATGATATAAATAATAGCCTGAACCTCAAAATGAACAAACATGGGCAACATAGTAGTTTATGGAAGTAGTAGAGGTCTGAAAATATTTCTTGCACTACATTTTTGGTACCATTCTAATTTTAGATGGGTATTTTAGAAATCTAGTGTGACCTAACAAGATTTTGGAATTTTAGCTTCAAGCAGAATAGCTTCAATGGTAACAAATGTCGAGTAATGCCTTACTAATAAAATACCACATAGAGAATGCCAAAGCATTCAAATATGTAGAGGACATGGAAGAAATAATAAGATATCACTAAAAATAAATAAATTCAAACTTTGTGGCACTCCAAGGATAGGTTTTCATTGAGGTCACTATGCTTTAAGGTATTCATAAGAATGCTTCCACATCCCTTGACTATTTGGTAAATAAAGTAGGTGAGTGCCATGACCAACCTGAGGAGACCAATAAAATTAAAGTGGTGATGAAATAAATAACATCCAATATGCATAATGCCTTAACACATTATAAAGGTATCAAAAATTAGATCAAATAGATTGGTCTAGAGTTCTTGGTAGAGCCTGAGACCAACGCTTAGTCTAGGACAAACTAATGACTTAGTACGGGGTGGTGTTGGGCCCTAAATTTTGGATAAGTATTCTTTCGAAGACCACAATGAAAGAAAGGCATGACGTAAAAGACCATAGTGTAGAATACCATGGTGTAGAAGACTATAATGCAAAAGACCATTGTGCATGAGTCCATGGTGTGAAAGGACCAAGTTAGAATAAATATGCATGATAAACATAGAACATGAGAATAAAGTAATTGAAACTTAGTAGAAGACTTGGGGAGTGAATGAAAAGTGAGAGATGGATAGGAAGTGATTCACATGGATGAAAGAGAATAATGCAAGCACAAATATAGTAACATCCTATGGGAAGATAGGCACTTGATGATGAGTATTCAACACTGAAGAGAGAATATAGGGGCACAAATCCTTGAGTCCTTAGGTAATTAATCAATTTGGTTTCCATGACTCAAGTATGTTGATTATCATTGGTAAGTCACCATTAATGTAATTATGTTTATAACTACTTGGTTGGGGAAAACCAAGTATAAATACACCCGAATAAATTTTTTAAAGTTATTATTGATGTTGTTAATGTTACTTAGTTGGATAGTATTGATAGAGTTATATGAGTGAGTTATATTATAACACTGTAAATGTGTAATCTTTAAATATCACTTATCAACATTATTAATGGAACCTGTGTTGAATTAGGATTATTATTCTATTGACTATGGAGATAATTCTATTAGTTATCTTGTATGTTGTTCAGTTAATCAAGTTATGGTACATAGTTACCATGTATGCCTTCTTTTTATTTTTTATCATTAAGTATTGAACAAGTGTTAATATGGAATATAGAATGATAATAGTAATGTGTATCTATTTGATCACCCTTGTATATTAACATACCCTCAAACAATAAAACTAATGAGAACTGGTCCCTCACTTTGTGATTCAAGTGAGCACACAAGAACTTGTTCTTGTATGAAATTTGAATTTTAGTAATTTTGGCATACATCCAAGGGAATTTATGCTTAAATAAGGAAAATACACCTAAAAATGTAACCAACATAAAAAACTAACATGTGTTCACACATTTTATATGCGTTATTAGCCTGATTCAACTTTTTGGTCTTTTTTCCAATTGTCATCTACTTGATGTCATGATGTAGGCACCTTACCTTGATACCTTATGCTTTTACAATCTATTTTATGTGTCATTTTTTCAACAATGAATGGAAGAGAGGAAATTGTAATGGTTTTTTTATTGACCAATGGTGAAGAGATATTGGATTTATCCAAAGTTAGCTTAGTCTAGGGAACTATCCCCTTTTTTCATGTAGTAGTTTTAATTTTTACCTACTCTTTACTACACTTATGTTATATTTTTCCATGTCTCTCATCCCTTTCATTTTTTTTGGATAAAAATTTTAGATGTATTTTCTCCATTTATTTCCCCATCCTATTCACCTTAGTACATAACACACCCTTCTTTTCAAAGTCAAGATGAGTGTAGAGGAGTGTTAGACTAGGATCATATAGAACTACGATCACCCCTGCCTTAGTTTCTAGTGATGTATCTTGTATTTTTTTTTTTTAAGTAGGATTTTTATGTGTAATCATATCCTTTATCATATTTTTAGATTATACTCATTAATGTGGAAATGAAATAGATTGCAATCACTACAAACATTCCTCCATTTTCCGTGTTTATTTTTTAGTTATGCAATGAGAATTTTTTTATGGATTAAAAATTTAATTTTATGGTTTACTTATACCTTCATGCCCAATGAAGTTACCATGGTTTCATCCTACATGATATTAGTAGTATACAATGTTTAAAGGTATACATGTACTTCCATTGGGATTATTGGATTGTCACTTATTAGTTTTCTCACATCAGAGAAACAAATTCCAAGATTCATTTCTTGATAGAATTGATATTTTCCTATTTCAAAATCCATTTATTAAATGTTACACTTGGCCAATATGTTGGGATTATCAACTGTGATCCATGTGGTGTCTTCCAATTAGTATAACACAATAAAATTATCAAAAATTGATATTAAAAGTCATAGTATTTTTGTCAAACAACTTTTGCACATATTATTTACCTTCAAAAACTTTTAGCTAGTAGAAGGATTGGTCATCAGTGACCATTCATTGTATGATTTATAACAACTTGATAGGTATATATGTGTTCCTTTGTGTTATGTGCCAAAATATAGCCACTAAAATATTTGAAAAAAATTTAATTATCTTCTCCAATATCACATTTAATAAAAATACTTATGTCTTATATATGAGACTATATTAATTTTTGAATTTTGTCTAACAATGGGTAGGTTTTTGTGTTTTATATGGAAGGAGGGAATTTACATTGTAAACTAATCCAATGGTTTTTGAAATGATTATAAAATTGATAAACATAAATAATTGAGGTGTAAGATGGATTGTGTCATTACAATACTTGTTAAAATCATCTACATAAGATGAGGATAATTCTTGAATGTTGGGAGTTATATTTGTCTTTTTGTTACCATGTCCTTGAATTTATGGTATTCAAATTTCTAATTCCATGTCTTTCATGGAGATATTTTTTAAGGCTTGTGGAAAATAATTCTTTTGATGCCATTTTTACTAATTTTAAGGGTTTTATATGAAATTCATTTTATAGATAGGTTATTTGATACCTACATCTTCTTTTTCACCCTTTGATATTCTAAAGAATCTTTTGTCAATATCCTCCATCATTCTCTAAGATCCTTATCCCATCAGTTGGTTTATAAAATATTATATTTGTACTTCTTTTTAGTCCTCCTACTTTGCACCTTTGATTTGTTCTATTTGGAACTTTTTTTTGCTTAATCTTATGGTAACTTCCTACAAAACCACCATCCTCTTCGTTTTCTCTTTCAAGTGTGTTCATGAATATTTTCAAAAAATTATGCTCTAGTATGTTTGTAAAGTGTGATAAATGAATTAATTACCTTAATTTATACTTTTCACTTGAATTCATCTACTTTAATCTCTTTCCATTCATTTCCAAGTCATTATTTTTCCATTTATCCATCAAATTAATTCCTTCTACATCACCAGTTGTTCTATTTTTAATAACAGTCCTTGGAGATGTGATCTTTTACTTTGAATTTTATAGTTATCATATTCCACCTATCCTCTTCCACTTTGACCATTACATTATATTATTATTTAATTTAGGTTTGCATAGTTTAAAAATTAAATTTGAACATTTTAATAATACATAAAGTGTTAATGGCCATGTTGTTTCCCCTCTACGTAACAATAATAAATTGGTTTAAAATTTTAAATAAACTATTACTTAACCATAATTATTTTTATTCGATTAATGTAATGTATTTTGAAATTTCAAGTTTTAATGCCTTCAAATGTGATCTTTGTGCATGGAATTCCATTTATAGCCAACCTATTCATTCCATAAAGAGGAGAGAATTTATTTATAGTAGCCACACCCAAAATAATTTATAACATACACTGTAGTCAAAGCATTTTATTTAGACTAAAATGTATGATCCAAAGAGATTTTGTCCCTCTCACCTTTCATTAGATGAGTTTGTTGATCCTCTAAAAAAAAATTCTAACCTTTGAAAGTCGACACATGTATAAATATTGTAGAGTTTTAATTGAAAGTCACAAATAAATATAAAAATGTTTTAATTTAGTTTTATGCAAGAATTATCGATTATTATCTATCTAACATTCTATTATTTATCACTTTTGGTGCACATTTTTAAATTTTTTTTAATAAAATTTAATACTTTTCAACATGTTTGTTTTCCACCTGGATCTCTTATAAATCAACAATATCATGTTGAATACAATACCATAAATCAAATTTGTCTTATTTAACACTCTAAGGCATAAAGAAACAAATATTTTAAGTACATAGGAGTTGTAACACAATATTTAAGGGAAATAAAATGAAAGGAGATACTAAGAAAATAAATCTTAGAGGTCCAATATTAATTTCAAACCTATTGATCATAATATATGTTTGGTCAATACATCATCTATAATTAAGTGTATATTATAGGAAACTATCTCTATTTTCTTCCAAATTTATAGGTTGTGATCATCTTAGTTGTGGGTGTGTATTTCTAGTTTAAAATTCAAAATTATACACATGTATTCCATTATATCCTTATGAATTTAATATATAATTATTCCATTTTTTAATTGGACATTATCCTTGTTTATTACACATATTTTTCTGTATAAATATCAAGGTTGATGGGATGCTTGGCTAGATTGATTTTGATCTAAACTACAAATCGGATCAAGGGGATAATCAAGGGCCCAATCCCTAAGAACCATTAAACCAACACAAACAAGCACCACTAACCATTAAAACAACTAATTCAACTCAAATAGACACATCCATCCTATAAATACGCTTTGAGATTCAAACCTAGGTGGGGCTAGGCACAACCAACCTAGTTAAATAACCCTTTTATGTCTCATTGGCATTATTTATTACACATATTATTATTGTACACTTACACATAATTACATGTTTTAAATAAACATGAAGGGAATTTTCATAACCTATAGAATTGAAATGAAAAATTAATCTAGAAGAAGATTGGATTAAGCCAACACTTAACTACATTCGAAGGTTTTTATAATTGAGGATAAATTTTAAACAAAACACATTTTTTTCTCTTAACATCCAAATGTTGAAGTGATTAAATTTATAAATATCTATTATGTTTGACCTCACAAATTTTCATATATTAATTAGTTATCTAGTTAACATTCTATTATTGGTAAACTTTGGTGCACATTTTAAAGTTATTTCCTTTACACAATTTACTACTTTTGAACATATTTGTTTTCCACCTAGAGTTATGATAGATCAACATCGTTTTGAATATAATACCTTAAATTGAATTCATGTTATTTAAAACTCTAAGGAATAAATGAAAAAATATTCTAAATAAATTGGAGTTGTAACATAATATTTGAGGGAAATAAAATGATAGGTGAAACTAAGTAAACAAAACTTAGATGTCAATTTTTAATTTCAAACATATTGTATGTATTATAACTTGGGTCAAGACATTATCCATAATGAAATTTTGTTTTATCTTTAAATTAAGATATATAAATGATTTAATTCAAAAACATATATTGATTTTGTCTTCCCTATAAGTTTACATAATAATGAGGTTCTAACAAGGGGATACACATGAGATCCAAAAATATGATAGATTATTTTTATGAGAAGATTATTTAAAATAACATATTTATAAAAATTACATAAAACAAGATTCTAAACCTAATTCATTCCATGGAGTCAAAAAATAAACCAATTACTCTTGATTTAACTATTTTGTCAATGTTATTCACTCTAAGAAGTCACACACCAACAAGATACTTGATTCAATGAGATGTATTCAAACCTTTAAAAACCATCTTGGTATGAATGCATATATTTACAAGAAAATTTTTCTTCTCTCTCTATATATTTTTAATTTATATATATTAAGGGTTAAAGGGAACCTCAACCATAAAAATCTAAAATATGAGTTAAAAAAGTTGGGATAATTATTGGAGAAATGTTAGTGTAGGCTATTATTTTCCTTGTATTTATGGATTATTCTTACATATGTATTTAGCTTACTTAGGTGTAATATTGAGGTCACATAGGTGCCATAATGAGGTAATTAATGTGCACATTCACATGTGAAAATTGTATTCAAATTGGTGGGTAAGGATACCCTTGACATTTACCCACCAATAAAGACATATTTCACAAACCATTTGGAAAATATCTTGTGTTCACATTGCCAAATGTCTTGCCTCTATGCCTCCATTATTAATATAAATACACCTTTCATATAAGCTATTTTTCATGGAGTTATGAATGTAATATTATTATAATTCTACTCCATTTTGATTTCATTCTCAACAATGGAGTTTTGCTTCTATTTATTTTGCATTTGTAATTCGTGTGTTTGATTCTATCAATTGGATCTTAGACAATTTCATCATGGAATCAGATCTTTTTTTATTAACGAATACCATTTTTATATTAATTTAATGAATTTTTGAGTAGTTTTTGATTTTGTATTCTAACTGAGATTGTAAAGGAAAAACCTGTAGATCTGTGTGTATCATCTATAGTCATTTTTTCTCTAATTGGTGATCTTTATTAGTATTTGTAAATATTTAAATTATATTGGATATATAAATAAAATTTATGGATATTAAATGAGGTTCAAGCTTTTTGGACAATAGACTAAATAATGTTTTGATAAGGAGGCAAGATTTACAACTTATTGTTTTTGCAAATCCATTTTTTTTATTAAAAATAATTGTTATTTTGCCAACTGCAAAAAAATGGTTGATAATATCTCAAAAATGTTTCTGGGTTATATGCACCTTTGTTTCTTAATTCTAGATCATTTTTAAATTCATAATTTAATTAATAATTGTGAAATTTATTATAGTTTTACTGACTATGATACAATTTAGAAAATTGTAAAAAAAATTATATTTTTGATGATGGAGAAAATTTAAGGAGTTTTTAAATTATTTTTTATAAAAACAATATTTTTGTAGGATATAATATTTTAAGGAGTTATTTATAATTTTTTTTCAACACTTTATTTCATGAAAATGCATGGTGAGGTATGTTTTTGGTAGGCAGTCAAACCCCCTCACAAGCAAAACAAAATTTATCCTTCTTTGTTTGACTCACAATTTAACACTCTTGTTCTCCTCATGGACACATTTTCAATAGAGTCTAAAATCCATTTTATGAGATTACACTATCACTTATATAGTCATTTCATAGATTGCTCATTGGTGGATGCATTCTCAGCTAAGTCTGACACCCATTTTTTATGAGCGTGTATTATTATTTGTGTCTTTAATTCAAAGATTTCACTCATTTCTACACCAACCACTTTGTTGGTATGTGTATTTTGTGGTAGTAAATAGTTCATTATACTACACATTCAACAACCTTAGATAGTCATCTTATTTTTGTGTATTATGCAATGGTGAATACTATACCAAATCATGCACTTTGACAACATCAACCATAACTTTGTGGTTTATTATGCAACTTTGTACCTACAATTCATTGTATCTAAGTGTAGATATACTATATGCATCATTTTTCCTTGTTACTTGAGTTAAAGCTTTAAGAATCAACTTTATACTCATGTTTGTAGCTACATTTGGCCCTACATGATATCTTAAGATTTGATGGCCTTTATTACGCAAAAAATTTGGTGCCCATTGTTTATGCACTAAAGTGCTGATTGTGTGTGCACTAAAATATAAAGTGTCAATTATATATGTACTAAAGTGTTGATTGTATATGCACTAAAACATAAAGTACCAAACCTCTATAATTTAGGGTGGGTTTTTTCTGATAGTTTCAAGGGGTATTATTTTGTGCCTTGCCTTCTCTATTGCTCATTCAATTTTTTCTTGTACTGCATCATGGATCATAATATGGTTACACTTATCACTCCATTCAATTATCATGACTGGAAATCTAAAGTGCAAATTTTTCTAAGAAGTAAATGTTTACACAAAATAACCATGAATATGAAAAATAAACCAAAACTTAGTGTAGATAAAATTAATTGGTATAATAGGTGTGATGAAGAATATAGTCTTTTGTGTTTATCTATTTCTCCAAACTTACTCTTTCACATTGAATCTGTTCAATCACCACATGAGATCTAGAACACCTTGGAACAACTCTTTGGGAAACAAGATGTAATGAGGGGTCATGAGTTAAAGAATGATCTCATTAGTTTGAGTCCAGTTAGTTTCAACACTATAGAATATTTTTTTACTAAACATAAATCACTTAGTTTGAAATTAAAACTATTTGGCATAGAAAAAAAGG
Organism: Torreya grandis; assembly: GCA_037957365.1. Classification (NCBI taxonomy): domain Eukaryota; kingdom Viridiplantae; phylum Streptophyta; class Pinopsida; order Cupressales; family Taxaceae; genus Torreya; species Torreya grandis. The sequence continues at coordinate 550,448 of JARHVA010006972.1, read as the reverse complement.
ATGAATAATTGATTCTTTCTATCATTTCTAAATTAGGTCCTAACTATTCAATTTTTATCTCTACCTTTTATGATAAAAAATGTGCCCTAGGAACTACATGGAGTATGCCATCCTTAGATGATTTTGCTAAATAATTAACTAGGGATCAATATAATCTCATCCAAATGGGTACATTGAAGTCCTACAAATCATATGCTTTGCTGAGTCATGAAAAATCAAATACTTCAATTAATAAGGAGAAGAAACAAAACAAGGACCAAGAGCAATAAAGAGGTCAAAAATTAGATACTAAGCAAAAATTATCATATGAGTCTTCCTCTTTAGGTAGGAAACCCAAGAAAGAGAAGATCACATATGCCTATTGAAAAAAAATTGGGCATGATGAAACAAAATATATGAATAAATAGATTGATCAACTAATAAAGATGCTTGAGAAAAATAATATCAATGTCTCTAATACAGTAAAATCAACCTCATCAGCATAAGAGTCTTTTAAGGAAAAAGAAAGTAGTAAGGGTAAATGTAAGGGTAAGGCCCTTGTTATAGTAGCATCTCAGCTATCCACATGGGTGATTGATTTTGGTGCATCACATCACATGGCTTCATCACGAGACTTGTTTTCATTCTTAGAGCCATGTTTTATGCCATCTATTCTAATAGGCGATAACACTTCTAGTGAGTTTTGTGGGAGAGGATCTATTGAATCTAATGATGGAACATTTGAAAATGTCTTATGTGTTCCATCATTGTTAAATAATCTCCTATCTATTTATCAAATCACTCACACTAGATCAGGCAAGAAAGTTGAGTTTACTCTAGATTTTATGGTCATTAAGGAGCTATATAGTAATACTATAGTGGACATTGGGAAATTAAATAACCAATCAAGGTTGTACATCTTCTCAAATTTTTCTCTTGATTACCCTTCTGTTGCATTACTCACTCATTCTGATGGAGTGAGAAAACTATGGAATGAGCGATTTGGCCATTTAAACTATCACTACTTGGAACAACTTAGTCAACAAGATATGGTAATAGGCATTCCTTGTGTTAATTTTTATGATGGTGTTTGTGAAGGTTGCATGCTTGGTAAACATCTTGAAAAGAAATATGACAAAAGCAAATCATGGAGAGCCACTGATATTTTATAGCTAATTCATAGTGATGTTTCTGGATCATTTCCAAAGCCTTCATTCGACAGGGATAAGTACATACTTACCTTCATAGATGAATTCTCTAGGTATACTTGGGTGTATTTTATTCAATAAAATTCTGATGTCTTTAACCATTTTAAGGATTTCAAGGCTCTTTTGGAGAAACAGTCAGGGAAAACCATAAGAATTTTGAGCATTGATAATGGTGGTATGTTAGTCATCACTTTGAGAAATTCTATACTTTAAAAGGGATTGATATACAACAAAAAATTCCATATAGTCCTCAATAGAATGGTTTTGTAGAACATAACAATAGATCTTTGAAGGAAATGGCAAACTATACAATACACTCCAAATCACTTACACCACAATATTGGGCAGAAGCCATTAATTATGCTTATTATATCCAAAATCATGTTCCTCATAAATAATTGATAGGGATCACTCCTTTTGAAGCTTGGAGTAATAAAAAACTTAAATTTAAGCAATTTAGGGTTTTTGGATCTCAAGCTATAACTCACATTCCTAAGAAGAAACATAAGTCCACGGAGCATCATAGTAGAACTTGCATATTTATTGGGTATGCAGAAGGTGTTAAGGGATATATGCTTCTTCATCCTACCACACATGAGTTGGTCATTGAGAGGAGTGTATGATTTCAAGAGGGTCCATCAGACTCCATACTCAACACTTCTCCCTCCTCTTTTGTCTCTTTAGGATATGATGACAATTCAGATGATTTTGATCATCTAGATCAGATACCTATTGATGAAGATTCTTCTTCTAGTTTAGATGATGAGGATAATGATAGAGATTCACCACATTTAATTCATAATTATATTTATGAAGTTGAAGAATCACATCTTGATTCTCCCACTTTGGGTCCTCTTTGGTCTAGATAGACTCTACAAAGTGCAGGTGATTGGGTTGGGGATCCATCATATGTCAGACAAACTCATTCACAATTTTAAGGTGTTTCACATTCTTTCATTGCCTTTTCTTTTGATCCATAATCATTTCATGAAGCATCTATCATTCTTGAGTGTGATACAACTATGCATGAAGAGTATAGTTCCTTAATTAGGAACCACACTTGGGATCTAGTACCCCTTCCTAAGGGAAGGAAACTTGTTCGATGTAGGTGGATCTGTCAAACAAAATTTTTAGTAGATGGGTCAGTGGATAAGTTGAAAGCATGATTGGTAAAAAAAATATTTTCACAAGTTCCTAGCATAGACTATACTAAAACATTTTCTCTAGTTGCTAAAATGAATTCTATTCAACTCACTCTTTCCATTGCCATAGCTAATCATTGCGATGTTCATCAGATGGATGTGAAGAGTTCCTTTCTTCATGGTGACCTTGAGGAGGAGATATATATGGATCAGCCTTAAGGTTTTATGGAAGATTCTTCCTTAGTGTGTAAACTTCAAAAATACATCGATGGCCTCAAATAGGCCCCTCAAGCTTGGTATGCCAAGATGGATTCATTTATCCTCATAGTTGGGCTGACTAGATGTAATTTTGATCTGAATGTCTACATCTTATCTACTTCTACACCTTGTGTTAAAATAATTCACTCTTGATTCTAGTTATTTATCCTCCATTACAGAAATGAAAATTTCTTTACATGATAGACTCTCCATGACTAACTCAGGTTTGTTACATTATTTACTTGGTATTGAGATTTCACAGTCTGACTTAGGGATTACCATTACATAATCTAAGTATGCTCTTGATTTTCTTGCACAGTTTCACATGCATGGTTGTAAGCTAACCCTAACTCCCTTTCATTTTGGAGTCAAATTAGAGGCTAAGTATTCTATTCCATTGGTTAATGCAACTTTGTATCGATAACTTGTTGGCAGCCTCATCTATCTGACTACACTAGACCTAATATTTCATATGTAGTGGGCATGGTCTCTAGGTTTATGAAAACACCACATGAGCTATATTGGAAAGTAACCAAATTAATTATCCACTATATTCAAAGTACTCATAGTTTTGGGATTCACTATGGAGCATGCATTGATGTTAAGTTGATTAGGTACATAAATTTAGATTGGGTTGGTGATATTTAGCATCTCAAGTCTACTTCAAGATATAGTTTTTCTCTTGGTTTAGGACCAATTAGTTGGTCTAGTAAGAAGTAAAATTCTATTTCTTTATCATCTATTGAGGTGAAATATAGAGGGGTTATCAATGCTGCTACTAAAGCTATTTAGCTTCAAGGGATTCTTACTAAGTTTGGTATACAGTTTAAGTGACCCATAATCATCTTTTATGATAACCAAATCACCACCTAGATCTACAAAAATCTGGTCCAACATCAGTGGACCAAGCACATCAAGATTCATATGTACGTCATTTCGGAGCTCATTCATGGATAGGTCATTGATCTCTAATTTTGATAGACTATGGAGTAAATAGCTTATATCTTCACCAAACCCTTCACTAAGACTAAGTATATTCACTTGCATGCTCTTATTGGGGTATAGGTTACATCAACATCATCTTCAAGGAGGGCCTTCTAGTCCTCTTCTTATTTTTTCTCTTTTTTTTTGGGCGGGGGAGTTTTTTTCCTATGGGTTTTCTCCTTTTCCTCCACTTTGTGAGATTTGCATTGTACTTGGGTACCTCATTAGGCCATGTTGTCAAGACCCAATTTTGATTACCCACCTTAGCTATGTTTAACGGGGGTGTTAGTGTGAGATATTATTTTCCTTGTATTTATGGATTATTCCTGAATATGTATTTATCTTGGTTAGGTGTAATATTGAGGTCAAGTAGGTGTCAAAATGAGGTAATTAATATGCACATGCACATGTGAAAATTGTAGTCAAATTGGTGGGTAAGGATACCCTTGACATTTACCCACCAATATTGATATATTTCACAAACCATTTGGCAAACATCTTGTGTTCACATTGAAAAATATATTACCTCTATGCCTCTATTATTCCTATGAATACACCTCCCATATAAGCTATTTTCATGGATTTATGAATGTAATATTATTATAATTCTACTCTATTTTGATTTAAGTCTCAGTAATGGAGTTCTACTTCTATTTGTTTTCCATTCATCATTCATGTGTTCAATTCTATCAGTTAGATCTTTGACAATTCCATCAAGAAACTAACTAAATCCTTTCCAAAAATAGGGAAACAAAAACTCTCAACTAAGGAATCCAAATACAAAAAATGCCAAGCAAACCTAGATTTACACATAAAAACACTATAACAATAACAAATGATATCAAAACATACTATAGGAAACACCTAAAATCTAAATATGAGAAGACCATCCCAAAGTTTAGGGATAAGCCACCAAACCTAGTAACCCATAACCTTTCTGACTCATTATGCCTAACCATCATGACACCACTATTATATTATTTTTGGGAAATTAGTGTTTAGTTCCTAAAAAATAAAGGGGCTAAAGTAAGGGAAGAAATCTAACCTAATATGGTAAAATATAGATTTTGATCAAATTAATTATATAGGGAAGAAAAGTAGACTGAGATGACTATTTCAAGGGCTAAAAAATGTTACACATGACTAAAAAGATGTCAAGAATATGGATCTATGTTTCATTTATTTAAATGATAGGAGAACTAAAAATAGGACACTTCAAGTTTTGGCACTATATTCTAGGTCCTACCACTATTGTCTAGACTAGTCATAGAGGTTTGAGTTTTCTAGGTTTTGTTCACTATCTCTGTATCATCCTACCTATGAAATTTTAGATTTTGAATGTCGATAGAGCTCCTTATAAAAATGTTTCAATATTCAAACCCTAGGTCTATCTACACACAAGAAACAATAAATACATCAAAATCAAAAGGGTTAAAAATGGGTTAGGGGAAGAATGATCACATTATCTAAAACCCCTGCTATCTTGATTGCTACCAAAATTAACCCTCAAGCTAGGTTCTCATATCAAATGTAGTTCGCCCTTAGGGAACATTCATAATTAATGTGGATGATAGATGTAAGAATAAACTTTTGCCTAGGCCCTTCCTTGATCAAGCATGCAAGTCTAGGTGTGATGTAGAATGCTAAGCTATACAATTGACTAATTTTAAATTATGTACTATGATAAAGTAGTAAGTACTAGATATAAAATGCCTTATGAAGTTATTTATATAGGATACTATTTTGAATTTAGGAACTTTATTCACCTTTGTATAACATTAGAAAGATAAATAAAACTTAAGGATGAATCTAAGAAGGGCTTGGGACTCATGAAGTGAGAGAACTTGACTATTAGGACTCAAACTACAATTAGATAGGAGAACTATAAATGGGACACCCTAGGGTATAGGGCTATATTCCAACCCCAACACTCTTGTCTCATAGGCTCAGAACCTAGGGGGATGGAATTAACATGGGAAGTAGAGTCTAGTTGAGCTAGAATGACCATCTAGAAGGCTAAAAATGACTAAAAATAAGAAAAAAAGGTTACTAAATCATGAAACAAGACCAAGATAAGTAAAACAAAAGACATGGTTAAATGTGAGAAAGGCTCATATTCTCTATTTAGAGTCTCCTATGAAAAGAATGTGAAAAGACATGATATGTGTGGTTGCTTGACCAATTTAGGGTGTATACATTTTCCCCCCTTTTATTATAGTGATGCAATGAAATGAAGTACTAGAGTAAAATAAAGAAAAGAAAATGTGTACCTACACCTACCTCTATGAAGATGAATGTGTTTCAAAATGGTCAAACTCACTTCCTAGATAGGGAAGTGGATGAAGAGCTGAATAGTTCTAGGAGAAAAAAAATCCCTAAAATGGATGCCCCCTATACTAAATCTAAAAGTGGAATATGTGTAACATGGAGAAGGAGGGAAATGCTTGCCCCCTATGCTGAATGTGATTGAAAATGAGAAATTATTAGATGCCCAAAACTAATATTTATTCTCTATATCACATAAACTCATGTAATCTGGAATGTGTGTATAAAATTTGTATGCTATGAAGATCAAAATATGTCATGCTCCCACTCTAAATATCTAAACTAGAACTAATAAATGCTTATAGGCCTAAAACCAATGTTTATCCTCTATCTCACATAAACTCATGTAGTCTAAGTCTGGGTAATGTAATAGACCAAACATTATAGATGATCATATGGTCTAACTTAGTGATAACCTAGGTACAATTGGGTGTAATCTAAAAATTTGATTAATGTGTAAGAAGATAATGTCATGTCTTGTCATTCCATTTGTATAATCCTAGATGATGAAGAACATGAACATTTGTGCCATGCCAACAAATCTAGTATGTGATTGATGCATATGTATAATCTATTAATATGTGTAACCACATGTGATATGACCTATCACACTATTCCTCATGTGTACAATTAGAGACCAAAACACTATACTCTACACTATGCCTATAGTCTACTATCTGATTTTGTAACTGTGTCATGTTTTATGTAGTTGTATGTGTGAAATGTGTAGTAATATACATGCCACCGAATTTGGTATCTGAGTCTAAATTTTTATCAAAGTCATTATGAATCCATATAATCTAAACCATTATATTTGACTAATCTATGTATCTATAAGCTGAAATCATTATGGATCTATATGATTTGAAACACTATATCTGAGTAGTTTGTGTATCTATAAAATAAAGGTATATCCCTCTAAATGTCACTGAATAACGCTGAGAAACCCATGTAATATGAATCACTGTATATTTCAATCAATCTAACATAAATCTAATAATATGATTGTTGGATGTGTATGGACCATGGTGTATCCCCCTATGAGAGTGGATGGGTATGTTGGGTAGGTGTAGAAATAGGAATATTATAAATGATTACCCCATTTTGGGGAGAGGGATGAGATGTGTGATAGAGGAGGTCGAGCCAAAAGTGATGAGTAGTGGTGTAAGTATAAAAATTGTTTACTTTTTATCAATAACTTGAGAGGTTCTTTGAATGATTAGACTAAGTTGTTAAAAGTGTAACATGTTTTGATTGTGAGGACCATTGTGTGTGTTCATTCCAAATATATGTATAAAATAAATATAGAGCTATTCATTCTATATTAGTAAAATGAGGTAGTAAGAGAGAAAAATTTGAGTGATGTCAAAGGTATCATTATCATTATTCCATGCAACAAAAGGGTTTAAAAATGGTGTTATAGAGTTCATGTTATGGGGCAAATGTATTTTTCTTTGATTGAGAAATCTAGGTAATAAAGGAAATTAGATTGATTCTTGATTCATTTGTGTAATAAATAGGTTGAGATTTGGATCTCTAGAGTGAGATATATGCTAAGGATATGAACACCTATCATGACTCAATTTGAGCAATTGGCAGCCCAGGTTTAGGTTGGTAGTGATGTTATACTGGTAAGTAGTTGAAACACATGATTTTTGTCTATTTGAAAACATGTTTTTGATGGTTTTAAGCTATCTAAAGTGTATTAAAAAATCACTAGTTCTAGTGCTCCTATCCTTCATCTAGTACTATTGTTTGGTTTCTAGCATTGTTGTCTATATTATAGCACTCCTATCCAACACTATTATCTTATACCCAATATTGTCTTGAAGGATTGATTTTTTGAGATGTTTATTCATTAGGTATTTTTGTTCATGAGTGGATAGTTATTTGGCATAATGGACTGATATATATGTTTTTGGTATTTTCAAGGTGAGGTGTGGATGAGAGAGTTCTATAGGGGTCAAGTGATGGAGACATTGACGCTATCACCATTATCTATTGATGAGAGTGCTATTATGGATAGGGTAGGGTTGGGTCATGTGTGTGACCTAGGCCTAGTGTAGTGGGATAGGTATTTGATTAATGCTTTGTATGAGAGGTGGAATGTAGATATATGTAATTTTTGGCTTCTTATAGGGGAGATTACTATGAATTTGGAGGATGTGTATCACATTTTGTACTTACTAGTTAGTGGATGATGTCTAACATTACATGATGACATGGGTGTTGATGCTATTGATCATGCATCATTGTATTTTACTAGTGTGCCCTCAAGCATACATTGGAGAGGGAGTGATTGTGATTTACTATTGTCATTTACTATGTATTCTAGTGTTTTATTCTTATGAAAGTGGTTAGTTATGTTGTTGGCATTATTTGGTTTTGTGAATGGGAGTACAGTGTCAATTGCATATATGATGTATATGGTTGTTCACAGTGTTGAGGTTTATGGTACTATGTTCTCATGGGGTAGGATTATGCTTGCCCACCTATATAAGGATCTTTACAGGTTTACATAAGAGGCATTTAGTGGTGGATTAAGTCCAATGACATTATTGTATTGTTGGGCTTATTAGCACATAGTGGTTGTGAGGTTAATAGGATTATCGAGGGAGAAATGGGTGCTTCTATAACCATTTATGGAGTAGTGGATGAGTACATTATCTATTCAATCCCCTAGTATGGACCATTATAGGTAGGTGCTAGATAGATTGTTGGCTAGTGATATTATATAGAGGCCTTATAGAGGATTTCTTGGATGGGATGATGATGGAGTGTAGTTGTAAGATATGAGGGTTAGCTATTGGATACATGACCATTGGGTTGGTTTTTATGAGCACCTTCAGTATGAACATGTGAATAGACAATTTGGGGTACTGTAAGATGTACCCATAATAGCATGGGTGTGTGTGAGGAGTACAAGCACACTAGTGAGGACAAGAGCTTGTACGAGGCCTATAGATGTTGAGTTAACACCATTACCTTTGGATGCATATGATATGACTATAGATATTCATGATGTCGATGATTTTAGATGTACAAATACATATACTACATGGTGGACTAAGCATCACTGGGGTCCATTATATCCTATTAATGAGGGGATGCTCTAGAGTATGAGGATCCTTAGTCGATCCAGATGATGGGAGGTAAATAGCAATTTCATTTGAATTATGTTCAAATTTGTGTTTTTAATTTTGTTTTTAAAGTACATAGCTAATGTAGTATCATAATTTGTATGTAGGTGGAGTGGGAGGTGCATAAGATGAGGTACATACTGGGGTGGGGAGTGGAGATGATTATTGGGAGATCATCATTGAGTCTACACTCCAAAAGATCACACAACATGTTCTTGATGATGTAGTTGAGGAGGGATTGATAGAGTGAGTGATGGTTATCGCTGATATTCATGCTCATCTATTTGATAGTGCTGATATAGTGATAGTTGCATATATTAGGGTGTTGGGAGAGAGATATGAGCAGAGGGTTGAGATAGCCATAAAAATCCTCCACCTGATTTTGGTTCTATTAGCACAAGGATCATGGATGAGTACATAGACCTTTATTGGTGGTATGTGAACTTGCGTGAGGAGCATGGCTTGATACTGGAGTGAGAGAGTCATCATAAGAGGCATTCAGGAGCTTGAGGAGGTGCAAGGCCATTGAGTGCTAGAGTGGACTATGGGACTAATACTGGTGGGGAGAGTGAGATTAAAAGTAAAGGCATGATGCCCATTCATGATTGATTGTAACTTGATATGATGTATATGTTCTAAAAAATTCATTATATATGTTTAATTTTTAATAATGTGTATCAGGTTATGTATTTTAGAATATATTGGTATATTTATTATAAATGGTTGATTTAGAGTTAACTAATTTGATATTGATGTTGAGGCTGCATATGTTTTGGTAAAATGTTGTTTGGGATTTGATTTGATTATTTGAGTGTAATGATATTTTTGATTTCAAATCATATGTAACTAAAGAAGTTAACATGTTTTGTAAATTTTAAACTAATTTGGTAAAGTGAGTTGGTTTAAGATTGGTACAATGGGATATCAGGAAGGTCAAGATTTTGGATAAGTTGGTTTGGCTAGGGATGGTTACTTAGAATTGGGAATATTAGTTGTTAGTAGAAGGGGATGTAAGATAGCACACTATGTGTATCACTTCAATAAGAGTGGCTCAAGAATATAAAGGCTAGACCTTTGGCTCCATCATCATTCACTAAGTGAAGTTATGAAGTGATACCATCATGAATTTGTGTCATATGACTCAATGTTATATCACTATCAAAATGTTAATGTCCAACTAAATAAGTGCCCATATTGCACGTGTTATGTAAGAATATGTTTTATATCTGAAACTATCTATTTTGGACTAACTATAACTATGCATGGATATTTTACCAAATGTAACCTTATTAGATGTGTAAGTGAAACTATGTACTATGAATAAGTCTCATCTATCCATAATCATAGTAGATTTTTGCATGAAATAGTACCTTGGGGCATCTATTGTGATGTATATGATTGATCAATAGATCGATATGGAACTTGTGATGGTGGCTCATTTAATATCAATTATAGTGGTTGATACATGAAATAGGTCCCTAAAAATTTGACCATAGTGAATATCTCTTAGGAAAAATACTCTATGTTGTGGGTTCATTTAATCTTAACCATAATGGGTTGGTACATGAGATAAGACTTGGAAAACTTGGCTATAGTGAATATCTCTCTAGACCAGTACTCTATTGTGGTACATGTGACTATGATGGATATGTATATGGAATTCCATTATGTACTCCTTGAACTATACTACTATATGTAGGATTTTCTCATTGTACTAGTTTTTAAACCTTTTTTTTAGGTGGAGTAAGATGTCTCCTATGAGGCTCTATCATAGAACTTGCATTACTCTCATGATGAGTGACTAATGATTCCTATAAAGGAATGTCTTGGAATGAATCAATCGTAGATGAATGAGGTCTATGGTTCCATGATATAATGAGATCTTGATGTCCCCTATGTGAATGATATGATGACATTATCAACACATCTATTAATGCAATATTAGAGTACATAACAATCATTATCTCTATGTATAAGGATATGATGATGAATACAAAAGGGCCAATGTGGTTGTTTATATAATAGGTGTGGGTCTCATCGATGAGTAGAAGACAATGTGATTAACCTCCTATATAGTAGTGCTAATAAGATGACACTTGAGCTATCCTAATCTAAATCAAACTATAGTGGTTCCTTGCTACTATTATTTGCAGTACATACTATAGGTTGTGCTATGAAAACTCGCTCTCTATTTTTAATGAGTTTCTTTTCTAGTTGTGGTCTCCTATATTATTTAGGACATGGTGGATGTCATGTGTTAGGAGTTGTAGATATAGGTACTATTATGAAATCTAGAGTAATTCAATCAACTAAATCTACCTCAATCAATCTAAATTTCATTTCCAAGGCCAGAACTATATAGCATAAGTTCTTGAAAGAGGACTCTGTCTAATATAATAGATTGTTGAGGAGAGGTTGGTGAAACCCCTTAATAAATATATGTTGAATCTCTAAATTTGATAATTTTTAGATTAATTGTAACATGTGAGTCTATAATCATAAGATATAATCCATGTCTCTAAAGTATTATGAGAAATGTGGCAATTTTCTTGTATGTAACATGAGGTCTAGTGTTTTCTATGTAATATATGAGAAATTCATCCTCTAAGTCATCATATGTGTGCAAGGAGATGATGAAGAGTAGATGAAAGAACAAATTCTATGCCTCCCTTAATAATTTCTACTAGAACAACATTAGTAGAATCAAAGGACTCACATAAGATGACAAAGCCTTTTGAAAGGCTTAAAGGTGTACAAATGAATCTCTAGGTCCATCAAATTGATGCAATGATGGTATCTATAAATTATTAGCAAATGAACCTTTTACAAAGGTCTTGAAAATAGGGTTACCATGTAAATCATTAGCATCCATCTAAGACTTATAAGCCTTGTTTTCCAAGGAAAGGAGATGTACTTGGTGTTGTAATTCACTAACTACATGTATAAAAGATATAATCTCCTAGGATGGTACATTAGTGTCTTGAAGTGGTTCATTTAATCATTGAATTTGATCATTAATTTTAGCCATGGGAATGTTAAATTTAGAAATTGGATCATAAAGAGAGGGTGTGCTAACTTGAACCTTTGGAGTAATGGTAACTTTGACATTAGTAGAGGGATGTGGGCTACCATTCTCTTTAGGTGATGCATGAGAACTAGGTTTTACTGCAGTAGGTGATGGCTTGGGAGGTCATTCATCTCTTTACATTTTAGTGAATCTCATTATAATTGAGTAGAGGATGTGATGTTATCATTGACATGTGCATTATTTGAAATAGAATCATACATTTAAGTAGAAACAACATTTGGTAGTGCATTATGTTTAAGAGGAGTGAGAGAATAATTAGAAACATGAGATGCATTTTCGTCTTCACTATGTACATAATAATCATCACTATTCCATGCATTATAATAATCAAAATTTTATTCATAATCACTCTCATTTTCATATTAATTTTCATGTTCACTATCATACTCGTTATCACTTCCATCATCACTAGGGAGAGGTGTAAGAGAATAATTTAATGGTTTTCTAATATGAAATAAGTTATCATGTGAAATTGGAATATTATGTGTATCTATTGTATCCATGGATGGAGTGTATGCATTATTTCCATTTAAAATATGAGAACAGAAAGAGAGTTATAATTTATACATTCTTTTGAAAAAGTATATTTAAGAACATTAGATGGATCATTTGAACTATACATTGGACTTTTGATTCTATTGCATTTATATTGATTTAATTCAAACATAGAAGTATAAAAAGAGAGAGAGAGAGATTAGGTTCACATGGAAGAAAATTATCACCAATAAGAGTATCATTAGGAAGTGCATGACTAATTTGTTCATTTGGTGCATTGTACATAGGATATAGGATAATGAGGTGAAAAGTATCTTTTCCATTTATCAAAATTATTTTCCTTAGAAGAGGGAATAAAAGAGATAGGTTTGATGGAATCAGATGCATCTAATTTTTCTTCACTGTCATTTTCACATGTATCATCATATTCCTCATTAAAAAAATATTAATTATCTTCATTGTAAATTAAATCATTTTCTACATTTTTAGCTAATGCACAATTTTTCAAATTTGTCCATTCATTGTCATAATTATGAGAAAAATTTAGAAATTGATCTATGGGATGAGAGGGAAGAAGTGTCTTAGTGACCATTTTATTTATTTCACCAAAAAGAGTATGTAAAATTACTATTAAGCAAATAAATACAAAAATAACTACTAACATAGATATTTTGAAAATACTTTTGACACTCCAAACAATTTGCAAAATTTCCAAAATATTTTTAAAAAAATTGCAAGGAAGGCAGGCTCGAGGTTTGAGGACATAGTTTAGGAATATAGGGTTTTTGAATTGGGGTTTTATAATTTTTGAAAATTATGTCTATAATTTAATTTATAATATAAATTAGAACAAGATAAATTCATAAAAAATTATAGTAAAACTATAATTTAGATTTTTAATTTTTTCACAAAATATGAAGGAAAAACCTTAAGGGTACCTAAGGTTTTGGTTTTGTTTGAAGTAAGTCGGGTTCACCAAATGTTTTATTATTTTTGGGAAACTAGTGTTTAGTTATTAAACAATAAAGGGTCTGGAGTAAGGGGAAAAATCTAACCTAATATGGTAAAAAACAATTTTTTATCAAATTAATTACATAGGGAAGAAAAGTAACTTATCTAGAAAAGTAGACTAAGATCACTATTTCAAGGCCTAAAAATTATTGTAAGAGACTAGAAGATGTCAGAAATATGGATCTATATTTTTTTTAGTGAAAGGATAAGAACACCAAAAATTGGACACTTTGAAGTCTAGTGCTATAGTCCAGGTCTTGCCACTATTGTCTAAACTAGTCATAGAGGTTTGAGTTGTTTAAGTTTTGTTCCCTATATCTATTTGATCCTACCTATGAAATTTTAGATCTTGAATGTCAATAGAGCTCCTTGTAGATCTGTTTCAATATTTAAACCCTAGGTCTATCTCCACACACAAAGTAACAAATACATCAAAAGCAAAAGGCAAAAAAGTTGGGTTAAGGGAGGAATGATCAGATAAAGTTAAACCTTGCTATCGTGATTGCTACCTACATTAACCTTTAAGCTAGGGTCTTAGATCAAATATATTTATCCCTTAGGGAAAATGCATAATCAACACACATGATAGATGCAAAAATGAACTTTTGCCTAGGCCCTTCCTTGATCAAGCATGGAAGTCTAAGTGTGATGCATAATGCTAAGCTATAATATTGACTAATTTTTAATTGTATACTATGCCGAAGTAGTAAGTGATAGATATAATATACCTTATGAAGTAATTTATATAGGATATTATTTGTTTTGAATTTGGTAACTTTATTCACATTTAGATGACATTATAAAGATAAATAAAACTTAAGGATGAAGCTAAAAAGGGCATGGGACTCATGAAGAAAGGGAACCTGACCATTAGGACATAAAATTAAATTGGATAAGAGTTATAGAAATAGGACACCTTAGGGTCCAGTGCTATAGTCTAACCCCAATGCTCCTATCCTACAGGCTTGGGACCTAGGGGGATGGAATTATCTTAGGGAATAGAGTCTGGTTGAGTTGGAATGACCATTTAGAATGATACAAATGAATAACAATAAGAAAAAAGGTGACTCAAGAATGAAATGAGACTAAGATAAGTAAAATAAAAGGCATGGATAACTATGAACAAGCCTCATATTCTCTAGTCAAATTTTCCTATGAAAAGAGTGTGGAATGACATGATATGTGTGGTTGCTCGACCAATTTAGGGTGTATATACACCACCATCAATGGTTCCACCAAATAGATTGTATGGAACAAAAAAAATTCCTCTTTATCCATGGTTTTCACCATGATTCACCTAGCCACTTGTTCCTACACTAGAACTAAAAATACCACTCCTAAGGGGAGATAATTATCCCTCCCAAATATTTTTAACCAGAGTAAAGATGCCACCCAACCCAACTACATGAAACATATTGTACATAAATATTTACATATGAAATGATGCAGACTTTCACATCACATGACCATGATAAAGGTTATCCAAACCTTCACTCTTACCATCAAGACTATACATAGCCCAAAAAAAAACCCCATGCCACCATAAAATTTTACCAAGAATTGAGTGGCATAAGTTAACACTTTTGATTCAAACTATCCCAAAACTATATCAAGATAGGGAAGAAGATCTAAGAGCTCTTCTAGAGGTAAGGCAAGACCTAATACCCTATCCATATAGTAAATGAAACAAGTCACTCAATTGAAATAGAAGGTCTTTCTAACTGATGAAGTTCTCCTCTAGATCTATCAACATAGATAATATAATAAAACCCAAACAATTATTCCCAAGAAGGGAAGAGATAAAACATCCTTGTAGTTTATCTTTTTTCATTTTGTTTATCCAAAATACTTGAATATATTCCTATCTAAGCACCACATAAATGGCATCAGAAACATTCCCATTAGGATCCTAGAATATCAACCTTATAATTTATTCTAAAACAGAATCCCATAAGGCCATTTCCATTTTCTCAAACCTAATGAAGAGAACCAGTTAAACTAGGGAAATGTTATCCAAGATAAAATTCATTACCTTGAGATAACTCACCTAAATCACTGAAATGTTGAGGAAAAAATATAAGCACCAAACTAAAGTATAAAAACCCAAGGAAAAATGAATCATGCAACAATGAAAGTGGTAAACCAATCGTAATATCACTTGAAGCTACATTATATGATAATGGATGAAATAATCCTTGAGGGAAGCATCACATCTCAAACTCATCATGTCACTAGATGGCCCCAACCAAATGATGTCATAATGATAACTCATAATTTAGTCAATAAAATCAAATCTTGGCCACACTTAAACACATTATTTATGAATTTTTCATTTTACTGATCCACACCACTATTTTTTTGAAAACTTTCATGAGCATTGGCTTCTTATTAACAATGATAAATCATTTAGGATGAAAAAGAATCTAACAATGGATGAACATTCACCATGATATTATTAATTTGACAAGCTTTAGGATGGTGATTATGTAGAGCTAACACTATCACCATTAAGTCTCTTTCAATGATTAAATGTTCAATCCCACACAAGTGAGCCATTTCAATACCAAAACTTATTGCTTAGGATTTGACCTCATTATTAGTTACATTCAAAAAAATTCTAGCATTCTCCCTTATTAAATAGCTAGAGCAATCTATTAAAATGTATCCCATACTATAGGCCCTAGGGTTCTCCCTAGTAGTGAAATAAAAATTTATTATTAAATAACCTTATAGGAGGGGGAGTCCAAATAACATTATCACACTTAGAAAAAGTGATCTTACCAATAATTGAACCATTAACATAGGGGGGCTACTAACCAACATCCTATTTATAGAGACAAAGAAGTCCTAAGAGGAAAGATGCGTTGAACCTCTTTTCACATGACAAGAAACCACATATGAGATTAAAATTTCTATTTTTGTTAAAAAAATTGATAAGAAATTGTTCATGAAATATCTAACTATTCCACTCTTTTCAAAACAACCAAATAAGGATAATTGGGATTGATATCCAAATATCACCTAAAGTATCTTCCACCCAAACAAGGTGCTACAAAGATACTTCATGCAAGAGGGATGGGTGCCTATCCCATTTCCATCTCATTTTGTTACATAGCCAATCTTAAAAAGAGGTAGAGAAAGGGTAAAAAATAATAAATGATCAACACTTTCCTCCTCTTTAAGACACAAACAACATATTTTAGGACTACACCAGCCCATATTACTTAATATATCTTGAGTAAAGATTTTATTCTAAATTTAAAACCAAGCAAAATCCCTTATCTTATAAAGCCCCTTATTTCTCTAATGTAAGTGTTTGACATGAGTATAACCCACCTCCTCACCAGTATCCAGATGATATCCTAAATTGATAATGTATTCATTTGTTATTGACCTTATCTAATAGATGGAGTCCTCGTTAGAGTTTAAAACAACTTTACGATTTGAAATAATATTACCAAGAATCACTCTCTATGATTAGGGAATATGAGAATTATCCAAAATCATCCATATACAAACTTTCACAAAACCTCTCCTGCCTTTATCCATATAATACTTGACTTTATTTCCACACAATGGAAAGAATATCCCTAACATCATCCAGGTCTCTACAATCCCATAATGCCTTATGCTCATTCCACGAATCATCTAATAAATCAAATAGCCTACCATTGTTAATGACCTATGAGACATGATTGGTGATGAGTATCATGTAAAGGAGAATAAAATTACAAAAGTGGGAGAGATGAGGGAAATAAAAGAATAAAAATATCCACACAATGTGTATAGCATCCATATATTTCAATTAAAGGATTTTGTTGCAAAGAGAGTAGTTTGAATACCCACCCCAAATCATTTTATCACCTAGCTCCATATTGTGTAAGATTAGATTCCTTATACCAACTTCACCTAATATTTTATTCATACAAACATGATCCCAATGTAGTAATGAAACCCTTTTAGTAGGCACACGTCTTTATCATAAAAATTTCTTGACATTTTGATTAATACAATTCACCACTTTAGCGACAGGTTTGATCATTGACAAAAGGTATATCAGAGAAAAACTAAAGATAAAATTTAATCAGAGTAATACTCCCAACCAAAGACAATAATATTCCCTTCCAAGCATCTAATTAATCTTTGAAAGAGATCAATATATTATCCCACAAACCTATTTTTCCACTTCCAATAAATAAAGGGACACTGTAATACTTCACTAGAAACATACCAATTTTGAAGTTTAGATAATGAACCAAACCTAACCAATACTCTCTAAATATTTATATGAATTAAATCTCATATTTGGTTTCATTCACAATTTGACCAGACACTATCAAATACTTGTCTAACAACAACCTAAATTGAGGAGCTTCCTTCATTGAGCCCTTTCAAAAAATACAGTATTATCTATGAATTATTGGTGGGAAATGTTTCTGATACCATCCATAACACTTATACCTTCAATTAGACCTCTCCCCTTTTCATCCTAAATTGATCTACTAAGTACCTTGACCATTAGTATTAAAAATAAAAGAGATATGGGATCACCTATGCTAAGTCATCAAGAATATTCAAAAACACTTGTGGGACTACCATTGATCAAAACATAAAATTTTGGGATAGAGATATAATTAAAAATAATTTCACACCAGTTCTTTTTGAATCCCAAAATATACAAGACATTTAAAATAAATATTTAATTTAAATGGTCATGCACCTTACTAATATCTAACTTTATTAGCATGCCTTTTTGGGGAGTGGAATTAAATGAGTGTATCAATTTATGAACCACAACAATGTCATCCTAAATGTGTTACCCTTGAATGAACTCAACTTGCTCAGGCAAGATCAACATTGAAATGAACAATTTCAATCTAAAAGAGATGCCCTTGGAAATAATTTTATAAATCATATTAAATAATGAAATTGGCCAAAAATCACCAAAGGAATATTGATAGTTTCCTTTAGGGATGAAAGAGAGAAAAGTGTATTTAATATCTTTGTTGATATTTTTTGTTCCCTCAAGAATTCTACCATAGCTATCCTCGTAGCCCCAATGATTGGACAAAAATATTGTAAAAATGTCATATGAAACCCATCTAGACCCAATGTTTCATCTGTATTCATTTCAAAGACTACCTTAGATTTTTATTTTTAGGTAAAAGCAGAAAGCAAAATTGAATTCTATTGATCCATCACCATCTATGGAATGAATATTAAAAATCTATTTTGAGAACCTAAATCCAAAGCTCGAGGGCATGCCAAAATGGATTAAAAAATGGGATAGATTTAGATCAAACCTTTTAAATATGATCAACTACTTTTCCAATAATGTTCACGATCTTAAAAATACTATTAAAACTTCTCTTAGCTTGAGTATAATTGGGAAAAAATTTACATTCTGATCACCTTATTTTAACAAACACTCCTATGATTTATGCTTCTAGTAAATCTTTTCCCTGAATTGAAGCTCCTCAAGATATATAAGAAGAGCTATCTCTTTCATATACATGTCTAAACTCATCCTAACATTCAATACCACACCATTCAAAACATAGATCATTTCTTCCACTCTTTTATTTTCTTTAAAAATATTTAAAAAATAGGCCTTGTTCCGATTCCTAAGTAAATACTTAAGGAAAAAAAATTATTAGCAAAGGAATACATTATATTACCTTTAACTTAAGGATAATTATTCCACCAAGAGATAAAAAATAAAATATAGAAGGATACCTTAACCATATTAGTTTGTATTTAAATAGACACTTTGAAGGAGCATGGTATATCATAATTTCCTAATCCATTAGGGCATGATCTAAATAAACTAGTAGGATAATCCTACTTTTTGAGATTTAATTTGAGTTAAATAATGTGGGGCTCAATAGAAACCTAACAAGGCACTCCCAAATATTTATAAAGCCTTGTCTTCTATTAGTACAAGATTACAACCCACTCTTAGGGAACACATAAATAAGGCCATAATTCCATATGAATGGAGTAAAGTCTAGATGCAAAGACAAATTTCTCCCCACACCACCTCATTTATGAACAACACCAAGGATAACATTAATTTTCTAAAAGAAAACTTCCATTTTGAGTTTCAGGATAAAATTTGTGAAAAATATTCCTAACTTCTTTTCTTGAGTTTAGGGTTGTTTGGGCCATAAAATTTGAAAAATTAAAAGGAGATGTCAGGGGAAAAATATTTAATTTTGCACCACTAGCAATGGTTACCACTATCCTATAGTTCTAAAATCACTTTTTAAGGGTTTATAAGCATGGGAAAACCACTTTATGCTCCCACCAAATTAGCAAAACAAATTTTCAAAGCCTACTAACTATGATTGAAATATCACTATACCTATTCTCTATTTATATTTGTTTCTTCAAAAATGAGGATGTATGAATGGATATGAAGCAATTCATTCTTAACCAAGAATCACTTATTAGTGGCATTGAGGTCCATGACATTCTAAGAGATAATCTTTGTTATATCATAGAGGGGAATTCAAATGGTCACACCTCAAAAGGAAAAAATTCTTGGACTTATTCTTGTCAGACATCACTTTGTCTATTAATATTTCATAATTATATTTTTTTCCTCTTTTGATTCTCTTCCCACAATTTACATATGAAAGGAGATTAGATTTTTTGAAATGAATAAGATCTTGGAATCAATTCCTCCTAATAATATATAACAATATTAGAATCACCCAAACCATAAATATCCTGAACCCTTTCTTTAACTTCCTCTATTTCATCCTGTAGATTATAAAAGGCTTAGATAAAATCCACTAATTTTTTAGACTAATATAAATGTATTTCAGTAGCTTCTAACATTGTTAAGGCAAAAGAAGGCTTCAATCATAACTCCAAAATTTAAAATTATTGGCCTTGAATGATAAGTGATCCAAGAAAATTACTGAACCATTAACCATAATTTATCTTCAAAAACTCCTAGAAGTTTAAGTTCAAAATGCTATTATTGACTGGTCATTCCACCATTAGGAAATTTCTCTTAAGATGCCCAACTTTATGGTAGTGAAATCATCTGAATGGGAATTTTTTAATGTCAATGTTTGATAAAAAATATTCTAAAGTATTTTAATATGATGACATCTAAATTATTAGCATCTAGGTCCAAAAGCACACAAATATTCACATAGTAAGCTAAATATCCATATAGGGATATTGGATCAATTGAAATGAAAGATCCCAATAAGTTTCCAATAACTTTAAGGATCTCATCTCCCTATTATTCAATGGGAAAATAATTAAGAATAATAAAAATAGGGATCTTATTCTATTCCAGATTATTTAGATCAAAATTAGGGATCCAACTTTGAATCAACATCCTTGCCCCATAAATCAACCAAGGGCCGAAAGATAATTTTTTTCTCTTTTTGGCACATCTGGGAAAGTGACCAACAATAAAGACCTTGTAATAAATTTAGTTAGATAATTAAAACCCCATTTCTCCTTAACCCCATCTTTAAATTCTTAAATAATTAGGAATTTACTATCCACCCTACCAAATATGTCTCTCTCCTCCAAAACCCTAATATTCACATCTAATGTATGACCTTCAAGTACCAACTCTAATAAGGGCCAATTGCCATAGTTGACCTACCATATGAGACTAGAGGTGGAGGATCCTTCCCAAAAACATCACCAATATTTTCTCCACCATACTAGAGTGATGATACATGAGTGTTATTAGGAAAAATATATTCAAAACTTGATTCATTACCATAAAAGTCTTCCTAAATTTAGGTCTTCATCCGATCCATCTAATCCTACGCTCTCAAGCTCCTCTAATATCATTACCTCATCTAATCCAACTCAAATTATCTATGTACTTCCTCTCTATCTTCATGATGCTTTTGACCACCATTATATGTTTTTCCCCACTAATCAACTCTCTGACAAGCGTCATTACCTTCGTTGTGCTAATTTCATTGTGCCATTGCACTACCTTTTTTTAAAATTATTTTGAATCATGTGTAGATGTAATTTTTAATAAAATATTAATAAGTAAATATTTTTAATATTCACTTTACTATGAACATATACACTCTTGTATCCTATGTCTTTGATCAAAGTGATTTCAATGCATTTTATTAAACCCATTTTATTTTCTAGAAAGATGATTTTATACCCTATGTTCAAAGGCCAAATTAATTATTATACGAAGATAATATTAAATTTCAGTAAGCCTTATCCTCAAAAATGAAAAAATATTGAATTTAAATGTCCCTACATTACATATTAAAACAAAAATAATAACTAATTATATTATCAAGAGTAACCTTATCCTTATTCTTTAGATACCCTAATTATAGATGCCTAGACTCTATAATTTTTCATTAAAGAGAGAAAAGAGAGTTAACTTTAATACACATAACACACATAAATAGTTATTACTGGCAATTATAAAAATTATTGCTGCTTTGTTCCTAGGCTTGGCCTCATTTTTCAAATTTCATGGTGTGTTTTATATAAAAAAAACTCTTTACTCTAATGAGAACTAGTGACATGAAACAAATTGAAACTAGTATTATTACATACAAAAACATATATAGGCATAACAATCATACACTTTGGCTACATGACAACTCATTTTTTCTATTTTAAATTTTAAATGTAATTTAAATCTAGTTGATAGTGAGATTCTTAAAGGGATCACAATTTATAGACATTGCAATCAAACATCTGACAACTGATAGTAAACATGTACGTAAAATGTAGAAGAGTTCTTTCAATATTTCAAGATATTGTGTTCATATTTGGGCATGTTGAATAGATAGTAATGTGTCTCAATTCCATATGAGGAAATGCACATAATTATTATAGTTTCAAAAAAACACATTTAGCATTTTCTAATATATTTTTAGTGTATGAAAAAATTCATGTTGTGTATTTGTAAAATGATGTCTAGAAAAGAATGGGAACCTTAAAAATTGAACTTAAGGACTGCATAATTTCTTTGTAGATTCTACTTTTGATGGATGTAAAAAATATGAGAATTTTTTCTTCAATTAACTTATTTTTCCTCTAAGTCTACTTTCTCAGTTCCTTCCTTGATTTTATATATTGTAATAAACATAATTTTCTTCTTGTTAATTATTATTATATATTCCAAATTTTGTTTTCTTATTCCTTTAAGAAAGAATTCCATGTTTTATTTGTGTATCTTTATTTATGCCATTATGTCTTTCGTGTAGGTTCCAAAAAAATCACAAACAAATCTTGGTCCAATCATCTAAGGTTGACCCCTTCAAACAAGAGGAGGGCAAAATTTCCTCAACATATAAAATGGAACAAATAAAATTCCATTGGCTCGAATTTTCCATGCCATACCAAGCCCCAAAAATGTGTTTGTGCCTACAATTTCAGCCTCATTAAAGAGAGCTATTCAATAAATGTGTGAAAAGAATACCATCTACTAGAATGCATTTCCCCATTAGATGTGGTAGGATGAAAATAAAATTGATTTTCCATCAAAGGCTTCATTTAGAAGATGATAAATGTGGAAAATAATTCAAAATAGTCTAAATAATAAGACCTTGTAGATATGGCTAGAGACATTCCCAAGGACGATGCTGAAATAAATTGATGTACATTAATTTTCATGACAAATCAACCTAAATTCCATCACATATTACATCATTTTTCAAATTTTAGTTAGGAAATTAACTCAATTTTTTTTTCTTAAATATGAAAAATGTTTTCCTACAAATTATGTCTTGTTTTATTGTGAATACTTGCATAACTTTTTCTACACATTTGGAATTGAATACACATTACCTCAATTATGATAATTTTAAACAATATATCCATTAAATGAGTGTTATCTATTATTTTTTTATGTAATATTATCTTATTGAATTACTAATTATGTTCATACATATATAATATTAAATACATTGCTTTGTGTTTTTTCCCTTCTCATTTCACCTTCTACTATTATGGATCATAACACACATTTTCATTATCAATACCTAATCTAAAGCCTAGGAGGAGACCCAATGGAAAACCCACTTAGACATATTTAAGAGGATTATGATAGGAATTGAATTAATGAATGATAGAGAACATGGAAGTGCAATGTGTTAAAAAAAAAAGGAAAACAAGAAAGAAATGACAACCAATGTATAACTGTAATAATAAGATATTATTATGCTAGGTTCTATACAATATCTAAGAGTTCAAATGTCTTGTATCTATGTTATTATAATTTCATTATTCTATGTCTCTCTGTTCAACCTAAAAATAATGGAAGTGTAAATTATTATACAATTAAGGGAGATGAATCATTGGTTGAACCATTAAAATAATTGGTAACAAATGTTTCATAACCAAAGAGTGTAGTGTCATCACTAACTATCATTATTGGCAAGATGAGTGTTTATATTACTAAAAATAAATGAGTGATGTGATAATGTATAACTGTAATTGCATCTAAAAACTTTTGAATATAGGTGTGTAACCTACAATGTTATTGAGATTAGCATAAGATTGGATGTACAACAATGGTAATATTTAGTAAGATACAGTGACACAAATGCTTCTAGATTAGGATCCTCTCCTTGAAGAGAAATGGTCCCCATTGAATGTAGTTGTGGTAAAATATGTGGGTAACAATTTACAACTTGTACTTCTATAAACTATTTTCATTTAAAAGGCACTTGACCCATATTGATGATATAGAAGAGAGGGATCCTCGATGACATATCCTTTTGATACAAGTGTCAATAAATTGATTTTATTATACTAGGATATTGTCATTTGGATTGAACTCTATCTGCTAAAGACTCAAAGCAATTTAGGAAGTATCCAATAAGGATAGAATGTAATGATGTAATATTTATATATTGAAAACTAGAGGTAACATAAGGTAATATAAAAGATTAATATCAAAATAAAGATATCCTGCTTGTTTGGTGATGATATAAGGCCCATACCAAAGTGGATGAGGATTTTGGTAAGGTCTTACCAATATTTTATTTTATAGGTGTATCCAAACTCAATTACTAACCTAGAATGTGTGTGGTGTCTGATGGTTGTCATGACACTGTATTTATATTACATTAGCCTATTACATAATGGTTTGCACTTGTTTTTGAAAATGTTTAATGTGCTCAATAAATTGAATAACATTTTCAAATTTATTTTTGAGTTTAAGGATTTTCTATTGTTAATGGTGGAATAGGATAAGATACATCAATGGATGCCAAAGGTTGGAAACTAAAATAGACATGAAAAGGGTTATGTGTAGTAGAGATATTTAGAGATATATTTTAGTTATATTGAATGAAAGGAAATATTTCATCCCAAGTGAATCAATTTTTTGAATTTTAATCTCATAAGGTGCACTATCATCCTATTTACCACTTTAATTTATTTATTAGTCTATGGATGAATGGTAGTATACTTTTTAAACTTTGTGTATAATGTAGACCAAATTGATTGGTAAAAATTACTCAATAACTTTGTATCCTTATCAAATATGATAGTTTATAGGATTATAAAGTGGGTATAGACATATTAAAATTATAATTGAGTTGTTTATAGAGTTGATATTACTTTATTATATGGTATAAGAATTGACAACTTTAAGAATATATCAACTACCACATGAACATAATCATTATTATGTTTGGTATCAGGGTAGCTTGAGTGAAATTACATGGAATAGATTCCCACAATCTCCTTAGAATTGGTAGAGGTGTTTACAAAAATTGTTTATTCTTAATTAGTGTGGAGATGGTAAAAGACTTGATATATTTGGATACATCAGACCTGAGATGTGGCCATAATAATTAATTATTAAAAACCACAAGAATATTTACAACCCAAAAATGTTTGGAAATTTTTATAACATGAACCTCCCATATTAATTTATGTCTCTCTACCTCATGTAAAACACACAAGTTCCCATGGTGATATAGAAGTGCATCCTACAAATAGAAATATGGGACTAAATTACTATAAAGAAAATTATGATAGATATAAGCAAAATCCATTTGATTACTTCATGTTCAAATGTGTCATGTAAACAAAATAGATCTCAAATTGGAGGATGAATAGGATAATATGTAATAGGACTGACATTTCCCATCTTATGATTGATGTTTAGATGGAATCACTAAAGATAAGAGGACCGTATATGATGCTTCTCTTTGTATAACTTACTATGAGCTTGTAAGAATTGAAGTGGCTTATGATTTATGTAGACCACAATATCCTCACCCAAGATATAATTATATAAATGCTTACATGTTTTAACAATAATAGAAATATTTTGATCATGTGTTTTGTAGTTTATCACTTTTAGAGTGAACATTTAACTATGGTAAGAAACAATATGACCTTTTAGAGTGAACATTTAACTATGGTAAGAAACAATATGACCATATTGAGTGAGGACTACTCCAACTACAAAGTCAGAGGCATTTTTATCAATCTCAAAAAAATTATTAATTTATATGTATCCCTTACACAACATACACTTATCCTTTATACACCTATACATCATAACACATCTCACCCTTTATTTCTAAATGACATAACCTACTTGCACTTGCTTGTAATAATGTACACTTCTCCTCTACACCAAACCTATTATAGTTTTCACACACCTAAAATTTCCTTCATTGTATGCACATATCAACTTAATCTAAACACATGGATTTACAAGTGGCACTCCTTAATTTGGTATATGTCATTTATCTAGTTCAGTACTTAACCACCACATTCTTGTAAGTTTAACTATCACCTAAAAAGGAAGATGAAATCACTTGCAACCATACTATTTATAATCAACAACAACTATAACTAATCATTGTAATTATTTAAAGATATGTACTATATGCATCCATCCTAAGTTTTATGCCATCCATAATTATACTAATAGATATCATGCTTTGTGTATCTAATCTATCTCTCACACATTGTATTTCACATCTTTTGTTTAGGAAAATCAAAATAAGTGTTTCACACCCTTCTAGTCATATGATATTTCTATCCTAGCCTCATTTTAAGCATTATAAATTTAAATATTTTTGGCTATCTATACACATTTAATATAAGTTGCATTCTTGAAAGTATCATAGTTATGATCCAATTTAATGTGTGTGTGTGTGTGGTTTTTTTTTAATTTTGAATACCCACATCCACTCTTCATAATCATATGTTATTTCTAATGAAATGTTGTCCCCCACACTTTGTCATGGTCCCCATGGTGTGGATCATTAGTATACAATAATGGCTCATTTTTATGCCTATAAACACATTAGAATAATGATAGAATGAATGAATACTATTTATTTGTATTTTAGAGTACTCATAGGAACATCATAGTAGAAGTAAGATGGTTGATTCATATAAGCAACCTAAGCTATGTTTATACATTGAAATGATAATTGTAGATGTTGTAATGAAATTACTTCAATAATAAAGTAGAATAGAAAAAATAGATCCAAATATGATTGAAATATATCAGAATATATGATAATAAACAAGCCACTTCTAGGCAGCAACCTCCACAAGTTTCAATAATAACAAAATTCATAATATGATGATAAACAATTACCCACTCACTCCTATATATAGTCTATCTAGGCCATGGTTACTCCATACGCTGACTTACTAACCAAATGAATGCATAGATAAATGTGATATAGCATCAAAGAAGGATAAGTAAGCCATAAGTCAGTTATTTCTATCCTAATACATGTGATAGGTTAGGGGCATAACATGCCCTTCCCCTTCAAACCACATTGTCCTCAACGTTGAACAACTTTGGATGTTTTTGTAGAAAATATTCACCTACCCAAGTTGCATCTTCACTACTTAGGTTCTTCCACTTGATGAGATATTCCCTAATATCTCTAGTTCTCAACCTTTTAGTACGTGTTTGGAGGATCTTCTCTAGTTCCAAAATGACTCATCCTTCTTCATCTAGTTCTGGGAGCTCTGTCTAGGCTGAAAATTTCTATCCAATGACCTTATTCAAATAAGAAACATGAAATACTGGGTGTATGTGAGATGAATGAGGTAACTCAAGCTTGTAAGACACACTTCTAATTTTTTGTAGAACCTGATAAGGGCCATAATACTTAGGAGCAAGTTTGTTGTCCTTTTTATGTTGCTTTAAGGAAATATACTTGTAAGTCTATAAATGTATAAATACCCAGTCACCCACCTCAAAATTTTGCTCACTACGGTGTTGATCTATTTCTTGCTTCATCCTATTTTGTGCCAAGGCCAAATTCTCTCTCAAACTAGACAAAACCTCTTATTGATGCTGAATGTGCTCCTCCACATCTCAAACCTTGGTTTGCACCTTTAATGAATAAGTGATGGAAGGTGGATGGTAACCATATAGTGCTAGAAATGGAGACATTTTAGAAGAGGTATGGAAAGATGTGTTATACCACCATTTTGAAAGTGGTATCCATTTAACCCAACATTCTTGTTTATCTGATACTAAACAATAGAGATACCCTCTAAGCATTTGTTAACCACTTTTATTTTTTCATCAAATTGGGGGTGGTAAGATGAGCTATGAGCTAGTTGAGTACCCATATAGGAAAATAGTTCATTCCAAAAACTACTAGTGAAAATAGGATCATGAGCACTTACAATTATTTTTTGGGTTCCATGTAATTTTAGAACTTCCTCCATAAAAATAACTGCTACTGTACTTGCTAAAATTGGGTGTGAGACATCACAAAAATGGGCATATTTTGTAATCCTATCCATAATGACCAAGATAACATTCTTACCTTCAGAACAAGGCAACACTATGATGAAATCCATGGAAACCTCCTCCCACCTTTGACTAGGAATTGCTAATAGTTTTAACAGACCTAAGGTCTTAACTGTCTCACCTTTATTCTATTCGTAGATCAAGAATTCTACCACAAAATTTTGTACATATCCCTTGAGTCCTTCCCAAAATAATTCTTTGTTAATTTTGTGATAGTTTTTCAATAACCCTGAGTGTCCCCCAATTGAAGATGCATGCAACTCCAAAATAATCTTATGCTTAAGCTCTAAATATTTGCACAAGTATAACCTACCCTTGTACCATAAGACATTACCTTTCCATTCAAATTTGTTAGAGGATAAAATAACTTGCTAGAGATTCTAAATTAGAACCTATTAAACCTTGTCTTGCTCCCATTCTAACTTGGCTTCATCCACCCAATTTGCTTGCAACATGGACATTACACAAAGTAATGCTTTTGTGGATGTATCCCATCTAGATAGTGCATCTGTTACTACATTATCTTTACCCTTCTTGTAGATGATTTCAAAATCATAACCCAACATTTTGGTTACCCACTTTTGTTGTTCCTCAGATGATAATCTTTGATCCAAAAAGTATTTAAGACTATCATGATCCATTTTCACCTTAAAGTGTCTACCCATCAGATAGGGCATCTATTATTTAACTACATGAAGAATAGCCATCATTTATTTTTTGTAGATAGGTTTTTGTAGATTATTATCTTTCAGTTGATGACTCTCAAATGTAATTGGTCTTCCTTCTTGAATTATTACTACTCCCAACTTGGATCCAAAAGCATCATATTCAATAGTGAATGTATTTGAGAAGTCTGGAGTAGCCAAAACTGGGGTGGTGCACATAGCTACTTTTAGTTTCTCAAATGATTTGGTGGTGGAATCATTCCAATGGAATGCATCCTTCTTTAGCAATGCAATGAGTAAAGCCACTAAGCTTCCATAACCTTTCACAAATCTTTGGTAGTAACCTATTAGTCTTAGGAATCCTTGGAGGTTTTTGAGAGTTTTTGTCATGGGCCATTCCATCATAGCTTTGATCTTTTGGGGATCAACTCTGACACCTTCATGGGTAATAATGTGACCTAGGTACTCTACCTCCTATACTCCAAAAGAACATTTGGATGGATTCACATAAAGCTGATGCTTCTCCAAAACAATCAACACCTATTTCACATATTGAAGATGTGCTTCCCATGTTTGACTATAAATTAATATGTCGTCAAAGAAAACTATCACAAAATTTCTTAAAAAAGGCCTAAAAATAGTGTTCATCAAGCTTTGAAAAGTAGATGGTGCATTTGTAAGACCAAAGGGCATTACCAAAAACTCATAATGGTCCTCATGCATTCTAAAAGTAGTTTTATGAACATCTTCATCCTTGATTCTAATTTGATGGTACCCCGAGTGAAGATCCAATTTTGTGAAATAATTAGCACCATGTAACTCATCAAGTAAATCATCAATTACTAGAATAACAAACTTATCTTTGATGCTATAATTGTTGAGTTCCCTATAATCTAGGCACATCCTCCATGTGTCATCCTTCATTCAAACCATGACTACTGGTGATGAATATACACTTTGGTTGTGCTTGATGATCCCTATCTCCAACATCTCATAGACCATATTTTTGAATTCACTCTTCTATGCATACGGATATCTATATGGTCTGATATTTGGTGGTTGACTCCATAAAAGTAGTTGAATGACATGATCATGTTCTCTTTTTAGTGGTAGTCTTTTTGGCATGGCCCCAAAAATAGATGAGCAGTCATCAAGTATCATCTGTAGATCAGGATGTGTAGATGCTTTTGTGCGTTGAACTTATATGGAACATAATTATGCAATAATTCTCTCTACCCCACTTTTTAGCATCTTGGTCATTTGATGTGAACTAATCAATTATGGAGATTTTGCCTATAATCCACGTAGTTCAATTTTCCAACCTTCAGAATGAAAGTCCATGAATAGTTCCTAGAAGTTCATCTCAATGGTACCCAAGGTTGTGAGCCATTAGACTCCCAAAACAATGTTTGTGCTACCCATGGGAATAGAAAACATAGGAGAATCAAGATTTTACTCACTCATAACAAGCTTAATATTATGGCATTTCCTTGAACAATTAATTGTGCCACCATCTACAATCATGACCTAAAATTCTAGTGTTGGATAGATGAAACAGTTCAGTCGAGTGGCCAACTTATGGTTGATGAAGTTATGTGTGCTCCTTGAATCAATCAACACTGTCACCTTCTATTTCTTGAAGAAACCCACCAATTTAAGATTTTGTGGAGTGCTAATACCTACAAGTACATGACAAGAGATTGTAGGTTGGGAATCCTCAGGTACCTCTTCTATCTCTTCCTCATCATTAGTGGAGGCATCATCTTCTTCTTCATCTTCATTGGATCCCTTAATGTAGAATAACTTCTTCTCAATACATCTATGTCCTTTGATCCACTTGTTGTCACAACTGAAACACAATCCTTTTGCATGCTTCTCTTCAATTTATGGAGGGGTCAATCTAGTAGGTGGAGGAAATGTTAGTGTCGATATGCTATGATCTTTGAAGCGAGTGAATGGTTGATTCTTATTGGATATGAATTGTTCCTTAGCTCTATGTGCCATGATAATAGAATCAGAAATCTTAAATGGATTAAACATGTGTACCTCATGTTAAATGTGGTCCTTGAGTCCACACAAAAATAGGTCATTCAAGTTATCCTCAAAAATTGTCTCCACACATAAGGATAGGTTTTAAAAATGATGAATATAATCCTTAATGGAGCCAGACTATCATAATTTTGCTAGTTGGTTGAATTAATTCTCTATCACACTATTGCCATAGTGTAATTATAACTCCTCTGTAAAAACTAACTACGTGACACTGAGAGATATCTTTTTATTTTGATCACACAACCATCGATACCAAATGAATTGATCAAGTTCAAGATACAAGGATACCATGGTAAATTTTTATCCACTTGGGATCTGATGTAGATCAAAATAATTATCCATTTGGTTTATCTAATTAAATGGATCTTTTCCATCAAATTTGTGCATATCCACCTTTGGTAACAGGTTCCTCTGTGGCAATGTAGTTGGATTTAAAGTAGACTGGTTAGGAGAACCACCCTAGTGGGGTTGTGCAATAATGATAGCTGGATGATTTGACTGATTATTTTTCAAAGCCATCATGATATCTACCAAACTATCTTATATGGATTTCATATTAGATTATATGCCTTGCACCTCACTTTGAATGCCTTACACACTATAGTCAATTTGGCTCACTTTGTGATCTATGTCAGAGAAGCCTAGTATAAAGGATCTAGTACATCCCCCTTATGACTCCACCTCTTCCTTGTTAGGAGTTTTAGCTAGAGTTTTAGCACCCTTTCCTCATCCCCAATTTTGTGGACCTGCCATAAAAGGGCTTTACAATGTCAGCCCTGATTAGTACTTTTGACCCAACTTTAACCAATCAATTTTGGACTTATGTTGGCCTCAAATAAAAACATACAAAGAACATACCCTATCCAAATTTTTATAGGATTTCCAAAAATGTAAATAACTCAGAAACATTCTTTGAATTGTTCACTATAGAGAAATTTTATGAAACACCCTAAAATGGTGATAGCTTTTGTAAAATAGATCCAAATGATATGAAATTTTAATGTAATATTAATTTGATTATTTATCATCTCTAATAAAAAAATTGTAGATAAATTTAGAATATTATTTTATATATAGCCAAATTAAAAAATTGAGGGTTTCACCCACAAGATTGCCCAAATTGCAGCTTTGATACCACTTGTAATGAAATTACTTCAACAATAAAGTAGAATAGTAGAAATATATCCAAAAAATGACTGAAATATATTAGAATATATGATAATAGACAAGCCACTTTGAGGGGCCAACCTCCACAAGTTTTAATAATAGCAGAATTCATAATATGATGATAAATAATTACCCACTACCTCCTAAATATAGTCTATCAAGGCCATGGTTACTCCATAGGCTGACCTACTAACCAAATTAATTCATAGATAAATGTGATATAGTATCACAGAAGGATAAGTAAGCCACAAGTTGGCTATTCCTATCCTAATACATGTGATAGGTTAGGGGCATAACAGATGCACTAGTGGCATAATACACCAAATGTTTTGGATAAATTTATGAATTTATGATATATCTCAATTTGATTCTTTCAATTCCTCATTAATATTTCACTCAATAATTCTTTCAACAATAAACCCATTTTAAAGTACAAGTCAACCTTGACATCCCTTTGTTTAAAGTGAAAATCAATGCCATAGCTCCGTGTACCTATATTTGATAGCTCTAGGCATACTTCTTAGTAAATAATTTCAATTATGTTGATAAAATCACCTTCACAATTTTGAATATGTCCATTTAAGTTATTTACTAGTGGGATAAATTTAGTGGATAATGTGTGCAAGATTGTGTTCCAATTCAAGGTATGAAAATTATTTTCAATGACTTAAGGAGGAGTACTATCTTATCTATAACTTTTATAATGAATATATAAAGGTTAAAAAATTTCACCAATGCAATGAGTAGTTGGTGTAGGACTACACCAACATATTTGATGACTATTATACATACCTATAGGATAAGTTGAATGAATGACATAAGGTGTTGAATCACATCAATAGACTCTCATCTTATATTTATGTGAAGATGGAATTAATGAATTTTGACACTTTAGGTCAATCTTATTGCAATTCCATCAAAATAAAAGTGAATTCAAAAATGAAATAATGTCTCACTTCCTCATTAAACAATGTGTGTAAGCACCAACTTACACCCAATTCTTCATCATGACCTTTTGTGTTTAAGCAGAGCACTTTTCATGAAGGAGATCAACCTAATAAGGTTACACCAAACATGAAGGCTCATGTGCATTATACTTTATATAAAGTAAATATTTACTCTAATTAAAATTAGTAACATCATCATCACTCTCACACCATTAATTATTTTGAATTTCATGTGCAATAATCCTTTCTTGGGTAATGTATAAATAGATGAAAATGATCTAGATGTTACTTATTTAATAAATAACACCACTTTGATAGATAGCATTGAGTAGTGAAAACACCTTTTACACACCAAGTTTTTGGTGAAGGGTCATCCTCTTCATGTCATTATTAATAGTGATAACTAGAATAACATCATTATGTAATCCATAACACAACATATTGACCTTACCATTTCTAGGTATCCCAAGCCATGCTCATTTGAGTGGATTCATTAGGCCAAGAATATATAGGTCTATTGACAATGCACCTTTTAGGATAAATTAAATCTTATGGAGGCTATTTTCACTTACAACATCACACCCTTGGAGGTATAAGATATCTTGATAGGAAGACAATATTTATATGACCTTAAGGCAAAATATCAATCCAAGACACAAAAATGTTGTAATTTCCAAATATAATATCAATTATTTAACATATTAGAGTCATATCACATAAATAAACTCACCTTGGTCTCTATAAATAATTCCACAAATGCATTTCACATGCTAAAATTATTTTGTTGGTCACGGTCTACCTTGATACAACTGTGCAAAATAAAAATCAATATTTAATAACACACACTAGGTAACCAACATCATAACAAAATAAAATTGAAAATTAAAAAAAAAACAATATATTTAATTATTCACATATATTTAAGGCCTTCCAACACACTACATATTAAATCACTACCTCAGTTTGGTCCCTAAATCCCCTCTTCTAAATAACACTGTATATCAAAGATTAACTTAGGAGATTGATGAAATCATGTGCCAAATAAAATATCTCCTTCATCAGGTCAAGATAAAACGTATATCATCTCTTTGAGTGTGTTTTATAGTCCTCACACCCAATAAATATGGGTCCTAATATATTATCATAAACTAGTGTAAACTCAACAAAATCAAGGTGAAGAATCAATAACCACTACCACACATTAACGACCTTTAGGACCAACTTATAGGTGAAAAATAATTCACCAAGAATAACTTAAAGTTAGGTTTCCATTAAGTTCTAATTAATATTATACACATATATAATATATCCTTAAAGAGATGAGAAGTATTGTATAAATTGATAGTTATGGCGTTCTGTCTAATTGATACATCATAAACCTTTATGTACTTAATGAACAATCTACTTATGATGTTACTCAAATACTTTTTCATCATACACATAAATTACATTGTCCTATTTGGAAATATTTGGGAGGAACATGTTGAATATATCATGTATATCCTAGACACCTTGCACAAACACAAGTTGTAAGACAAGTTAGCAAAGTGTACATTAGGTGTTGGTAAGATCTAGTATCTAGTCTACATCATTGATTGTGTAGGAATTAATGTAGATATAAAAGAGGTAAAATTGATATATGATTGGTAAAATCCACTTAATATCACATAATTGAGGATTTTTATTGGACTTAAAAACTTTTAAAGTAGGTTCATCCTCACTTTCTCTCATATCTCTTGGTTATTTAACTAGGTAACACATGCAAAACATAATTCTTATTGTACTCATGCATGAAAAGGTGATTTTGAGGCACTCTAGAAAAGACTCTATGTATCACCTATACTCCAAATCCAAAGCATAAGAGCATAATTACCATTTTCATTAGTCGTGTAGCATGGAATTTAGTTGATACCATTCAAATAAGTTCAAATAAATGGTGTAAAGGTACTCCATATATGAAAAAGAATTTTATGTTATTATGTAATTAGTTAATAAATATAGTCACTAAATCTCAAGGAAGTATACCATTGTTCATTTTGATCATAATCCACTTCAGTTTCTTTAGACATAACTCAAAATATTGAAGATGTGCGACTGAAATGGATGATTTACCTAGAATAGTTCCATCTCATGATCAAGAAAAAGAAATGTAAGGATAACAAGGAAAAATATTAAGTTATTTGATCATCAATTCATGTAGTCATTAAAGTGTTATAAAATATGACCACAAATTTATAGTCTTGGTATCCCACTACTCAGATGATCAAGACTTTGTAGATACTTACACTAGCTTTATGCAAGGTAAACAAGTTTAAAAGTTCTACTTATTTGACCAGCTTATCTAAAATCTCAATTATGTATATGTTATTGGTGGTAAACCTCACTAGTGACTCATCTAGGAGCATTCTATGCCAAAACATCAGGATACTTTGGCATGAAACAAATTCTAGCCATGTTATAGTTATACTTCTACTTGTGACACATGCACAAAGATTTGGAATGCCACATCAAGTTTTAAGTTCCTTGTTGCATCATCAAACCTACAAATAGGAATATAGGAATTTAAATGCCTCTACTAGTTCCATATAGACCATAATAATATATCAACATGGATTTTATGACTAGGCTACCTATCATGAAATTCAAGTACGATTTTGTATTCATAGTAGTGGATATGTTTTAAAATATTTCTATCATGATCACTTGTAATAAAGACATTGATGAAAATGGAAATACACAAGAGTTTTTCAACCATGTTTCGGTTCAATTTGGACTCCCAAAATCAATCATATTCAATCAATATCCATACTTCATGAGTCACTTTTGGCAAGCACTATGGGACTTAATGGGTAATTAGTTGGAATGATCAATGACATTTCAGCCACAAATATATGGGAAAACATAAGTTATCAATTTAACACTTGTTAATTTTATGTAAATGTACAACCATCACATACTCACATGTGTGATGAAAATATTTTGTATATTCAACATACCTACAATAGATACCTTCATAACTCTACAAGGCACATTCCATTCCATAGATGTAATTAATGTTATCTTATGGAACCTCTAAACATCTCCTACCATATGATCCAACACTAAGTCATGAAAAATGGAATGGGAATCAAAAAATAAAAAGTATTTTTTACATTACATAAAATCTATTCATCAATAGGTTTATAAAATTCTTTCTCACACCCAAGCTAAATACAATGAGTGTCATGGCACACATTGCACACTTCATGCATTTTGAGTTGGAAAAAATGTCTATTTGTACCTTTATAATGAGTTATTCAAGGGCATACACTAAAATATAAAGCCTCAATGATATGGTACTTACAACTTTATTCACATAACTAGTGAGGTTCCATAAAAAGTTGAATTTCCTCCATACTTGGTCATGCACCTAGTATTCAACATGGATCTTCTCAAACCTTGTGTTCCTCCACTTCTTGAGATAGAAATGACATTCAACCCTTTTGATATCAATCCCTAACACTTACACCATAAATTTTAGGATAAAATTATTTAGGTGATAGACACACATACCCACTATGGAATTCATAGTTTTTTTAGAGTGGTCAAAGTGGGGAATTAGGTTGATCAAGATAAGTGGTAAAACTCTTAGTAATGTCATGTGTATTTTTTACATCTACACAAGGATGAAATAAAGACCATTATTATTCAATAAATAGATAATGACCCATGTGCATCCCATGCACAGTGTACACTCCTCATTTTTTCACATACACAACTTGCTCACTATTTCCTTGGATTTATACATGCCTCAACCTACTCATGTTTGCTCAGAGTCCCACACACTTCTCCTCTATGCTAATATTATCACCATTTGTGAGTGCCTCCACTTGCATTAATCCGTTGAATCCATGTGTTAATTTTATACAAATTCATAGATTTTAATGTGGTTCTCTTTAGTATAAGACATATCAGTTTGTAGATAAATAGTTAGCCATCACCCAATAAGGAATATGAAACAAATTACAACCATCTTCTTTGTAACTCATTTATATATAAACATGTGTCATATGCATCCATCCTAAGTTAAATACCATGCAAAATCATAGTGATATATATGATGCTTTGTCTATCTATTATGTCTCACACAAAATGTATTATACACTCTTAGTCTAGGAAAATCAAAATAAGTGTTGCATTTCCTTCTGATCATATAATCCTGAGCTCTTAGCCTTATTGTAATCATTTTTAAATTTCTATAATTTTATATATTAATTCACATTGAATAAAATTAGCATTAACCCAAGTATTATAAATTCACTCCAATTTTATGTGTGTTGATTACATTGTTTGAGTTTCACTACTCACATTCACTCTTTATAACTTTCCATTATCTCTAATGTAATCCTATACCCCACACACCTACTCCTGGTCCCCATGGTGTAGATCACTACTTAAGATATGGTAGTGTAAGTAATAGTATATAATAGAATATGCATTTAAATTATTTGATTTTTTTTATAGTTTTTCGCTTCTTAAGTTATTTTTTATTTAGTACTGCCTTTGGTAACTTGATTCAGGGTCCAAGTCACATGGGAAAAACCATGCAAAAATATCCTATATAAATTTTCCAATCTTGAAAAGATACAAATTTCTATATGTATCTTTGGTTGTGGCCATTCTTGGATGAAATTAATTTTAGCCTAATTTACATGCACTGCTTTTACATCTA
>JARHVA010006972.1:462500-507500 GCA_037957365.1 Torreya grandis | reverse complement strand
CACTCATTTAGGGCTGAAAAGGAGACCCATTGGTCAACATAATTAAATGTATTTAACATGGTTATTAATGAAATAAAATTAATTAAGTATAGAGACTATGAAAGTGCAAAGCATTCAAAGAAAAATAAAGTGATGACACCCAATATATAACTGTAATAGTACTATTTTATTATGCTAAGTTTTATACAATATCTAAGAGTTTAGACTTTTGGTATCTATATACTTCCTAACTTCATTCTTTTGTCTGTCTCTAACCTAAAAGTTTACATTTTTATATGTATAAGTTAGATCATCATTGTTTGAACCATTACAAGAGTTTTTAACAACTGATTTATAATCAAATAGTTTGACAACGTCACTAATTATTGTTATCAATGAACTAAGTGCTAGAATACTGACATTGTAAGAATGGTGCAGCAAAAAAAAATTGGAATTTGATATTAAAAAAAGTGTACATAGGTGAAAAAAATACTTCCAATGATAGTGAAATTTACATAAGCTTTCATGTGCAATAACAATAATATTTTTCCATACCTACTGACCAAGATTGTCATGGATTATTTCCTAA
This sequence comes from Torreya grandis, assembly GCA_037957365.1. NCBI lineage: Eukaryota > Viridiplantae > Streptophyta > Pinopsida > Cupressales > Taxaceae > Torreya > Torreya grandis. Next base: position 506,932 of record JARHVA010006972.1, on the reverse strand, counting down.
CATTATGCTTTTTTAAATCTCTAGAAGTTGTTATTTGTTATTTGTTTATTTATACCATGTGTATGTTCAAAAATTTAATATTATGTCCACCCATTATTTATAAAAACTATCTTTTTCTTACCATCAATACATTTATTACTTTATTTCATAAAAGTATATCAATACTATTTACTAGGAAGAAGTTGTCATATAATACATGTCTACATATCACCTTACATGAGTAGCATTACCATTTCGACCAACAATGGGATCTTACACTTTATGGATGTTAAAGTATCATCCCATAATTTTTTTCATTGGACCAATAAATCTTTTATTATTTCCCAACTAAGAGTGGCTTACTAATATAACTTTAGATTTACAAACATTTCATCTATTGCTTCCAACTAACCAACACTATTCACACCATCAAAACACTATAAAAAAAGTTCTAATATTGATAAAATATAATTATTACTCTTTTAATTAGGTACTAAAGGTGCATCACAATGCTTTTTATTAATGTTTTAAGAGTTATATTTTGGGGAAAGAAGAATGTCTTTTATTTTAAGTTTGATTTTTTTTAGTTTTCTATCTGAATAAATTTGAATTTACACTATACACACATTTATTATTATTTTATGATGGCAGCCAACATATTCCATTAAACTCTCTTAATAAATTATGATGAAGGTCTTCTACACAATTAAATAGGTTTAATATTTAATAGAGATATTTGACACTACTCTCAAATAATTACAATTTACTACCTTAAGCCCAATTTACGATATATTAAGTATTTTTTTAATAAAATTACTAAATATTTGGATTTATATGGGTTAATGTTTTGGGGATTAAACCATGGGATTATAAATTATGTTTGTATTTCAAAACTTTTCTATTGGGAGGGTTGAAATAATCAATATTGAAAATTAGATCAATAGGTTAATTGAATTAATTTATAAGTTTAGATGATTTAGTTATTAGTTAAGAAACACTTAATTGAATTTGAAGAAGAGACTTTTAGATTTATCATGTTGATAATATTTTAAACCAATTAATTGAATATGAAGAAGAAACTTTTGGATGCATCATGTTGAAATTATTTTTACTAATTATAAATGTTAGAATTAGTATAATTAATTAATTAATTTGAAATATGATAATAGTTTTAGTTATAAATCCTTGATAATAGGGCCAACAACAATTTTGAAAAATGTAAGAGAGACAATTGGACTCCACCAACTAGCTTCAAGATCAAACTCAAATTCAATGGTGTTATTAAAGGTAATCCAAGTTTTGCTTGTGCCGAGGGGACTTTCAAATATTTTAGGGGAAAATTCTTGCTTGAATTTAGTGAAGCACTTGGATCCTACTCCAATAATGTTACCAAAGCCAAATCACTCTAGCATGGCCTCTCCTTGTAATTCAAAATAATTGGCTTGATCTAGAAATAGAAGCGGACTCAAAATTTATTATTGAATCTCTCTCAAAATGATATTCTCAAAATTATATTCTAAATAATATTTTGGATGACTACAAGACCCTTTGTAGCAATTTGAAGACTTATCTCCTTTTGTATATCTTTTTTGAAAGCAACAAGGTTTTTTATCACTTCGATAATGAAGGATTTACCCTAAGTCACTTCAATCCAAATCTCCATGTGACCAACACCCTCACCAAGGGTTCAAAATCTTGGAAAATTATAAAAAATGATGCTCATAATCACTATTTTAATGAAATTAATCATTAAATGGTTTGGATATGATTTAATGGATTTTCATGGTGTGGGAATTCATTAATGATAGTGGAGAATGATTGTCATTAGAATATACATGAAACATGTGTGTCTCATAGTATATAATTTGTCCCCATCCCTCTCCTCTTTGTGGATTCTACACTCTTCTTTGATTTCTACTCCCAATTGTTAGATGCTAATTTCCTTCATAGGATGGATTCAAGAAGATCTGGAAATAAGAGAGCTAGGAAAGCAAAAGTTAAGGCCTCTATCATCAATTTGATCAATGAGATGAATAATAGTTTGCTACATAAATACTCCCTTGATTATGTTCATTACTCTTTCTTGTGCCTAGTGGATGATCTGAAGCTCTGCCATTTGTTTGACTCAAGCTCCCTCCTAGATAAAAAGACCCATTTCATATCCCAAGAAGCTCTAGAATTTTGGTAGAACACCCTTTTGGAAGGTGTGAAGGATGATAAGCTACTAAAGTGGATGGTCACAAATCTACTTCATGCCCAACTTTCTACTCATCTTGGTGGCAACTCCTTGGTGGCTTCTATGGATGTTGTTATTAAGGATATGGAAGATATAGGTCAATCTAATACTCATTTGGATACCCTCAAATTTTCCCAACTTATTGGGATTCAAACTATCCTTTTTAGTGCAAGCAAATCTCTTATTATGCACGAAGATGTGGTTCACTTCAACCACCTAATGAAAATCAAGATTGATTAAATTTGGATTCTGATCAAGGTTATGGATGAAGATAACATCCTTCAACACTTGAAATTAAAGGTGATCTATGAAAGGCTAGGAATCATGCATGACAATTATGATATTCACCTGGGCTCCCTGGCTACCATCAACCTTGAAGAAGATGCTCATGTTGCTAGTAATAATAATGTTAATATAGTAGTCTCTGATGAAGACTAGTTTTTCTATTAAGTTTCTTAGTTGCTACTGAGCTTCTTGCTCTTCAAGATTTTTGTTCTCCTAGTGTATTCCCTTGATTCTATCAAGTTTTTTGATTAATTATATATATATTTTTATTACATTGGTAAGTAACAAAAAAATGTTACTTGGGTAGTGGTATTAGGCTATAATATCTATGAGATGTTAATAATTAATAGCTTATCTTAAATTTGGTATTCATTTGGCTGTTATAAGGAAATTTGAACCTTAAATTTGGCATATATTTGACTTGTGTGTGTGTGTGTGTGTGTGTGTGTGTGTGTGTGTGTGCGCGCGCGCACGTGCACACACACACACACACACACACACACACACACACACACACACACACACACACACACACACACACACACACACACACACACATCATGATTGGATAAGTTCATAAAAATTATAACATCTTGGACATATGGTGGAGTTTGGAGGTCCTTTTTTTATTGAAAATATTTTTTCAAGCCCAATATATTAGTATAGCTAGATCAAGGCCATCCATATCCAATTAGCATAAAATTTAGAAAAAGTAATGGAGTCATTAATCAATGTGGTATATGATACATATAATATAGATGCTTCTAAATTACTATATATATCATTATTTTTTAGGTAAATGTATATGAAATATCTATAAAAGTTAGTTTATATTCATTACTATTTAAAATTAATTACTTTATCTAATGCAGTTAGCTTATATGAGTTAGTTATTGTTTAAAAAGTAATTAATTGAGTAATTCATTTTAGTTCATGTTATTAAAATTAATTAATTAGTATATATATCATAAATACATCTCTCTAAAAAATATCAAGAGATAACAATTTCAAAGTCCTTATCATTAACGTGTCAAGTTTAAAATATTCTTTCAAGGAAAAATTGGTTAATATAAAATGATTTCTCAATTGATTTATCTAAGATAAAAGTAAAAAAAATCTAAGTGATTCAAGTGGATGTCAAATTTAGTATCTAAGTTACATCCCCCATCCTTCTCCCAATTGCCATTATAAAATGCCTCTTAACATTACTAACTCAATTAATGAATATAATTCTAGTTCTACTTAATTTTTTGAGTTTAATTAATTTATATTAATTATTACTGAAAATTTATTATTTTATATAATATAATTATCTTAGTTTGAATTTGAATCATGCTAATTTAATTTAAAAAATATCTTGGCATAGGGGGATTAGGGATAAGTGTGGGAAATAATCCCAACAATGTTTTTACATGATTCTACTCATGCACAAAATAGAAACATCATCCTTATGACAAATGAAATTGAATCAATTATGGTTGACCATGTCACTATAGTTCAAATAATATCATGGATTTATGCATTGCGATGAAGGATATGGTATCATCACTCAAAATATTTGAGAGTAACTTAGATACAAAATTACTTGGTGTAGAAGAATAATCAAAAGAAGATAATAAGCATAGTTTAAGGAAATAAAATAAAATAACATGATGAAGAAATGTTTCATGAGAATTTTGAATAAGGTATATCATGTAATAATGACGTAAATAATGAAGAGTGAAAATAAGAACATATAGAAGATTTGAAGAATATAAAATTAAAAAAATAAAATAAACCCCCAAAAATAGTATTAAGAATACCTAAAGAAGAGAATTAAATATATTTAGAAGGAGAGAAGAGGGAAAAAGATGATTATAAAAATCAAGACATAATTATTTATTAATTACATTTAGAACTCTTATCTATTTGATGATTTTAAAAGTAAATATATAAAAATGTTGAAAAATGAAGGATAAATGAAAAAGAAGAACAAGGTGTGAAATAGGAAGAGCAAGACCAACATTCAATGTTACCTTTGACACTAGTGATGAATAAAATAATATTAGACAAATTAAATATGCACATGGATTTTTTAATAAAGGTTATATGAATAAACTTGGGAAGTGAGTTAAACATTGACATATTCTGATGAAATGATTGATATTATACATCGACTTCTAAATATTTGTAATGAGTGTTATTAAAAAAATGTGTAAATTTTTTTATGATTGTGGAGATTTAAATCATCAATTTTAGTATTAATAATGTTTTATATGTCACAAATATTAGGGGAAATTATGTAGTATTCAAGGTACAATTACTTATTTCCTTAGGCATATACACAATATATCATATACAAAGTTATATCTCCTTTAATAAACATTGAAAGGGTTAACAATAAAAGGATTTTAATGTAAGGGATGAATGAATAATTCATTTTAAAAATCACATTTTCAAATTTTAATGATATTTCATTGTAAATATCCTACTCCAAAGTTGAAAATTATTTAATAGTAAAATAAATATATGATAAAGTAAAAGTCTATTTCAAAATTAAAATTTGTTAAAAGAGAAAAGTTGTATATGAAGAATCAAGAGTTTATTCCAATGTTGAATGTTCTTAAAAATTAAGGATACATATTAAATAATAAGAGATTACAAATTTTATGGTCAAACTATTAACATTGGAAGAAGAGGAAAAAATGAACAAAAATGATAGATAATCCTAAAACCATAATACACATCCAATCCAAATATTTAAAGAGTAAAGAAATCCAACATTTTATTGATCATATAGAAAGTAATAAAATAATAATTGAGTACATAATATCAATAATTTATCTAATACTTTAAAATCTATGATGGCTTTTAGGATCAAATCTTTCAAAAGGAAGGATATGTTGTGATCCTATACATAATAGTATATTTTTAATCGAGTTAAAGGGTATATTATCAAATGAATTATGGTTATTATTAATACATAAGGTATTATTAAACTAATCATCATCAATCATATCATATAACATTCCATTATTTTTATTATTATCAAATATTTTATCTATTAGTATTCCAACATTATTTTTCTAAAAAAGTAGTATTCTCTCACCAATAAATCATCATGTATTTTTATTCTACTATTGTTGTCTTCTTTGAATCTTTGTGCATGGGTGGAAAATAAGGCTAAAGTAGTCTACGAGTTTAATATGAGACTTTTAAGAGAGAAAAAGTTTTATGGCCTTGTAATTAATTTTCATGCCATCTATACATTCTTAAAAATCTTTTTATTTAACCCAAAATTGAAATGGTTCAATATAGTAAATGGTTAAGAATATATAAATGAATAAACATAAGGAAGATAAACATATATACACTAGGCCAATTAATTTTTGAACTCAGATAAATAATGTATTGAATTTATAATACCGATATATGATAAAAATAGAAAGTACAACTATTGATCGATATTTAAATAAATTAAAAGCAAGAGTACTTAGCTGTTTTACTATATGATTACATATCTGATATGAAACATGATAGAAGTAGACTATATATGGATTCTATAACAGTCTCCATATCTTTTAAATTTATATTCTATGACCTTAGATTCTTACATCACATCTAGATGGTTGTATCAATGCTACTATCTAACTCAGACGAATGTGTCTAGTATATAATACTAACTAGATCTATGTGAATTCACCTAGAGGATTATGGTTTTTTTCTTTTAATATTGTGTGTTTAGATCTCATGCACTATTTTTATCTCCTTTCCTAAATTATTAAACCCTACCTTCTTTAACCTTGGAGTGACTATGGAAAAAATGGGTTAGTGGGCACACAATGTTGAGCTATCCCAAGGACCCCTCTATTAATGGACCCTACTTACATATTTAATACTCTAAAGAGGGCCTCAAAACTATGTAGTTCCCCTATACAAGTTGGATTATGTGTGCATAAAAATGGACTGTCTGAGACACAAGTACATAGAGTTACCTAATTTGTAACTTAGAAAATATGGCTCATGGAATGATCCTTCAATAATTTATCCCTATAGATGGGTTTTCCCTATGATTGATATTTTTATAAGAGAGAATAAGGAAGATTTTATCACTTGAATGATCAATTGAATGATTTTGATAAGCTACCTTGTGAGTTTCTAGGTCTAAGCTAGGTGTGGAAAGAATGATGGTTGATAGTATATACACCAATCCATTTTCAAAATGTCTCACATTAAACCACTTAAATGGACCATAAGGATCCATTCTATTTGAAAATTTTATGACTTCAGGGCATTGGACACATAATTTGGCATAAGACACTTGCATTGATGTAGGCTTCTAGATAAAATTCAAGTGTCCTAAAAGCTATAAAATAAGTACATGTCCAAAACTTATATAGGATGAAAATAAGTAGGTTCAAAGCCTTTCAAGAAGTATAGAAGGCTTGGTCATTATAATAACATATGGTCATACTATGAGATAATCAATAGACATAAGAGATATCAGATGTGATCCTTATGACAATAAGAATGTCTAGGAATTGAATGATACAACCATGATAATTACTTACAAAGTATACAAGAATAATGTTATAAATAATTCAGATTTAGTGTCTACATTTCCCCCTTTTAATCTTGTAATGAAATTGCTAATTTAAATTAAAATAAATTCATACCTAGGTGTGTATAACACACCTTATCTTTGCATGAGTCTTGATTTAGTGCTTTAATACTATGTAACCTACAATGAAGACCATGTTACAATATATAATTAGTGCATATAATTTTTAATTGAAATAATTTGAAATGCTTGAAAGTAAATAAATAAAGGTTAAGAGTACACCTTTATATCTATTTCACCATCTTGCCTTTTGGTAATTTATTTGAAAAGATGTTTAATTATGAATATTTGAAATTAAGGTTAGGAAAAATATAAAACATTAAAGTGCTTACATATATAACTATTAAAGGGAAAATTTTCCCTAAGCTTGGGTAAAATGTGAGTTTCCACCTGATAATTGAGATTAACTCAATTGTCCAACACAATCATACTTATAACATGGTGAGCATGAGTCATCCATGTCAACTCACACCATAAATATGGTGATGGTGGATGATTTTATCACTCCATATTATAAACTTGGTAATATTGATTGATGTAATAATCTCAACCTTGCCAAAAATGAACCAACTACTATAGTATATTGACTCAATAATAATATGTAAAAGTCCATCCTAGTGTTTACTAAAGTTAATAGAAATATTTTGAATCTAAAAGGTGATTGGATTTTACAATTTAAGGTGATATTTTTCATGGAATATGCACCTCATATATGTCTTAATCTAAAACATGTGTATAACAATGGTACTATTATCTAGAATGTTATCAGAAATGTGTATCTAAATCATATAACTATAAAATTTGTTTAATTTGAAAGTTTTTACAATTGTGGAGGTAATGTTTCCATGACATACACCCACTCGATATAGAGATATGATAACTATATAAGTGTGGAGAACATGTTTCCTTAAGATGCTCCACTAAATACCAAATTATTAAAATGTGAAAGTCATGCCTATATGACATGTCCCCACTAATATTCCCCCTCTTTTAAGGGGAGGGAAATTATAAAATGGTAGTCACTTTACCTAAAAAGGATAAGATGAATATATAATCTATAAATGTATCATGTATCATATGTGAGTAGCATGTCTAGGTAGATATAGTAATATGGTACATAGTATGTGATCACATGAAATTATAAGATGCATGATGTGAATCAGAATAATTCTAGATAATAATAATACAATACCAAGAGCAATCAAGCACACACACAAAATATCAATAAAAATCAAATCAAAATGTAATGGTACAAGGAAACCTCATATAATTGGCATGTTCAAATTCTAAAAAATGAAAGGGACGTGTCTTATTCAAATGTCCACAAGGCAAGTAATGGCATATGGAAATGTTAATGTAAAAAAATATAGGCACAAGGGATGAAAACATTGGAAAATATTCAAATGATCAAACAATAAATATAATAGAAACAAAGACACTATACTCAAGGAAGTACATAAATTAAAAACATGGAACATAAGTAACCAACATAAACAAATGTTACAAGTCCCTAGATATATGTGTTAGAAAAAAATATTAAGTACATATCATATTAAGTACACTACGAAAGATATAAACATGGATAAAGGAATGTGTAAGTGTAGAATCTCAAAAATGATAATGTATAATCATCATATAATGATATAACCTATGAGTATCATGATTAAAAAATTGGATTCCCCTAATGTCTGTATGACATGATAAAAGGGAAGGCCTAACATCTGAAAGTGCATAGATCACGTGCCTAGGTATCTATGTATCACACTAAAATGATGTGTGAAACACATGTATATACAAATATACGATATTAGACCTAACAACATATATGCTAATGAGTTAATAGAACATGCAAAAAACTAAAAATATTGTTTGATTTGTTTGGGGATTTTTCAAAATATTGTATATGTGAAACCTTATGTTTGATCATTTGTATTTTTTGGATCAAGGTTGGATAAGGGAAAGTGATGTATGGCCCATTATTATTCATAATTTTTTGTGAGTTATAAGGATGATTTATATCATGTGTAATATGGATCAATTTATCCTCTTGAGAAAAGGAGACACCTTGCTGATTTTGGTTAATTTTTACTACCATCTATTATACCAAAGGGCTTCTACTATGAATGCATATTCAGAATTTTGTGACATAAACCAAAACCTTGTTTGAATAACTTTAGGACCATAATAAATTGTTATTAATATGTTTCCAAAGGACTCTTTTAAACTCTATTTATTTTGTAATTCTTTAAGATGAAAGCCTAGTTGTTGCAACCATCTTTATTGCAAGTGACTTTTGTTTGTGTAGGATCAACATGATTATGCCAAAATAAATCACCACCCATTAATAATCTGATCCTTAGATTTTTTTGGTGTGAGTGATTTATTAATTGTGAAACATGGGGATTTTTCATATATTTCTTTCTTTCATGGGTCCCATTTTTATAAATGATTGTAAAGCTCTAATATGAATGTAAGGGACACCATGCATTTGATCATAATGTTCATTTGGTACCATAACTTCCTCATTGAAATTTGGAATATAAATTTTGTACTTGAAAGGATATATATTAATTTTTTTGTAAATCATGATTATGAAAGATGCATATATATGAATATCCAAGTATAAGTAGGTAAATGATTCATATTGCTTATGTAACGGTCTTTCCCTTAGTTTAGAAATAATTCCTTGACTAAAGATGAATTGAAATTCCAAATATTAGGGTCCAAATTCTAATGTATATTATGTAATCTTAAATCAAATAGAATAATCTTGAAGGTATTCATCATCATGTTTTTTCAAATTGTGCAAATGTTCTAATATAAGTCTAGACACCTTATGGATGTTTAAATCCAAAAATAATACATCCTCTAATTGTGAAAAATTAGGTAGTTAGCCTTTATGTAAAATATAAAACTAATTATTAAATTCATAAATGATACTTTTATTAAATGTTTTAGCTATATTTTATCATCGTTATCCCATTTACCAAAAGAATGTATATATTTAATCATGTGATCAAAGTGATATTTATGATGATAAAAAAATAGTTGAAAACCATGTAGTTAAGGATAATCAAATATACATTATGAAATTGGTTGATATGGAATGAGGTAGTATTTACATTATCATTATGGTGAACCATTGACATTTAAAGTTTATGAACTTGTATTTGAAGCTCTCCAATAGCACTCATCATGGTTATAGTATCATCACTAGGGATGGTGGTGTTTGTTAAAGATGTTATAATTAGTTCTAATCCACCACCTATTTTAAATTTAGCCACATTGGTCTTATCATCATCATGAATAAGACATGTAATCGTAGAAATATAAAATTTGGGCTATTGTGCTAATGGTATTGGATATTGAAATTTTTGGAACTTTTAGTGTATCCTTTGATAATTCATCCACCTTTTGTAATGATAGAGCAATTGGATTTTGAGGTGTCTTTGTTAAAGGATCTAATTTTTGAATGTTAAGGGATTTTATCATTTTAGGTTTGTACTGTAACTTTGATCATGGTGGTTTACTATTATTGGGAATAGAGTCCATGATATCTTTATTCATCTTTCAAAAAAATTAAATATAGAATGAAGGAAAAAGAGAATCATCACCCTCAATAAGAGGATACTATTTTTAAATGTGGGAATGATAGGAGTTTGAATCAATTTTCTTGAAATAAAAAATTGTTTCTGGCTAATTTATAAATTAGCCATCACATCCTCATGGACTTGAAGAAAGTTAACATGATAAAATGACAAAATATTTTACTCATGCATATTAAACTTGGTTGTAAAAAATAATTCAAAAGCTTGTCTATTTTCATTAAGATTGTTTAACTCAGCTTTTGGATGGTGTTGGCATGGACCTGTTTAAAATGATAGTAGCTAGTAACATTTAAATATTTGAGATGGCATGTTTGTGAATTGGGCAAAAGATAAATATAATCAATTTTTACTCATTCCTTGATAGAGAGTTGGATAGTTTCATAATCACATTCATCAAAATAATATATGTCATCCATGATGAAGAAAATAAACTAAATAAATATTAAGGAAAAAAAGGATAAGAACATAAATTATATAATACTTACGTGATAATATATATCATAGGTCAGGTTCACCAAATTTTTAACCCTAAATTGAGATGGTTCAATATAGTATATAGTTAAGAATATAGAAATAAATAAGCACAATGGCGATAAATAGACAATTAATTTACAAACATAGATAAATAATGTTTTGAATTTATAATATTGAGAGATGATAAAAGTAAAAAGTACAAATATTGATTGATTTTGTAATAAATTAGAAATAAGATTACTTAGTTGGTTTATTGTGTGCATGTAGATCTGATATGAAATGGTTTGGAAGTAAACTAGATATAAATTCTTGAACATTCATTATATTTTGAAAATTTTTAGTTTGTGACCTCAAATGCTCGAGTCATATATGTATAATTAAATTGACACTATTGTCTAATAATGACATAGGTGTCTAGTACAAAATATCAACTATATATTATTGTAATCATCTATAACCTTCTAGGTTTTCTATCACCTTTACTCTAGTGTGTTTATAAGTCATACATGAGTTGTCACTATTTATTAAATGATCAAACCCTATCTTATTCACCCTTGGAGTGATTGTGGGGGAAATGGTTTAGTGGGAACATGGTCTGGAGACGACCCAAATACCCCTATGTCAATGGGTGTTACCTACATCTATAATAATTTGAATATGGCCTTAGATTTATGTATTTCTCCCCTACATGTTGTTATCTCTATGTATAAGGATACAATGTATGATAACTAAGTATATAAAGTAACCTAGATTTTAACTTAGAAAATATGTCTCATTGAATGCTACTTAAGTAATTCAAACATATAGATTGGATATACCTATCATTTATATTGAAATAGGAGATAATAGGGAATATTTCCTCACTTAAATTCTCAATTGAGTGCTTTTGATTAATTAATTTGTGATTTGTTAGGTCTATATTAGGTGAGGAATGAATGAGGGTTGATCTTGTATATATAATAATCCCTTTTTAAAAATATCTTACATTAATGCACTTAGGATGACCATGATGATATATTCCATTTGAAAATTTAATGACTTTAGGGCATTATACACTTAGTTTGACACAAGAAACTTGTGTCAATGTAGGCATCTGACTAGAATGTAAGTTTCTTGAAATTTCCTAAAATATGTACAAGTCTAAAACTTGTAGATGATTATAAAAGGTATGTTCATAGAATTTTTAGAAGTGCATAATGTCTGGTCATCAAACTAATATATGGTATTACTAATAAATAAGTAATAGGCATAAGGGATATCATATGTGAGATTTTTAGTACTAAGAAGGTCTGGGAATTGAAGGGTACAACCATGAGAAGTACTTACCAAGTATACAAGACTGAGGTGCTATATAATTTGGATTTATTGTCTACACTTTTTAAAATTTATAAGCTTTAAATGTAAAATTGTGTTACATTTCCTTAAGATTAATACACACACACACACACACACACACACACACACACACACACACACACACACACACACACACACACACACACACACACGTGTGTGTGTGTGTGTGTGTGTGTAGTTTAACTCTAAAATGGATGAAGATCATAACTTGTTTTGTATAGGATCAAGACTATAGAAATGATAATGTAAAAGGGTAATAATCAAATTTGTAGAAGGATACTTGAGTGCTAAACTCAAAAAATTATTATGCTGATAAAATGCTAAATATAGAAATTAAAACTAATATAGGTATGAAACTGATGAATAAGTAATGTGATTAGCTTGTTTTAATGATATCATAATGTTGGATATGGAATATGTAGAAAGTAAGCTAGAAGATGATTCTAGAATAGTCATTAGATTATATATCTGACACTTTAGAGCTTTGGTCAAGTATGTCAACCTTAGATAATTACATCGATGCTAGTTTTTGGTTTCTATGCAAGTGTCCTATACATAATACATAATGTATAATGATTCAACCACTTGGATGATTATGGGTTTGACTTCATCTTCACTTTTTTGTATTTATATCTAGGTCATGGACTATCACTCCTCATGAATTATCAAAACCTTAGTTCTTCATATTGATAGTGACCTTGGGGAAAAATGGGTTAGTGGACACACAGTGTTGAGCTAACTCCAAATACCCCTCTATTAGTGAGAACTACCTACATAGCCAATACTTTTAAGAGGGACTCAAACTAGTGTAGTTCTACCCTATGTGTTGGATTGTGTGTGAATCATACAATATGTGCAAAGTAGGTACACTAATGACCTAGCTTTTAAATTGGAAAATCAATATCTTGGGATGCTCCTTTAGCACTTTATAACTATAGATGTGTTTTCCCTATTATTGGTATAAAAATAAGGAATATTTGTTTAATTGAATTCTTAATAGAGTGTTTTTGATAAGTTACATTACTCTATCTTGGTATTTTCTTGGTGAGAAATGAATGAGGGTTTATCTTGTATTTATGTCAATCCCTTTAAAGAAGTAATTCACATTAAAGCACTCAGGCTGATCATTAGGATATATTTAATTTATAAAATAGATGACTTGAGGGGACTAGATACTTGATTCAAGTTAAGATACTAGTGTTGATGCTAGTGTTTATCCATGAAAAGTATAGGGTTAAAACTTAAAAGGATGGAAAATAAGTACATTTTAAGCATTTTGGTAAAGATAAAAGGCATGAGTCATCAACATAAGACTGGTAGGACTAAGATATAGGCTAAGGGGCATAATATAGAGTAGATGTGAGACTTAAACAAGTCAAAAAATTAAGAATTTAGAGAAACAACCAAGGTCTATGTTTTCCAATCATACAAAATTAAGGCTATAAATAATCCATAAATATCATCTACATTTTCCCCTCCTTTAATCTAATAATGAAATTTCTAGTTTAAATGAAAGGAATGCATACCTAAGTGTAAATAAAACACCTTACCTTTATGCATGTCCAACTTTAGTGCTTTATCGGTGAATGACTTACAACCAAGAGTATGTTATAATATATAATCAATGCATATAATCTTGAATTAAAAGTACTTAAAATTGATGAAAACTAAAAGAGAAAGTTTTAGGAGTATACCTATGTGTCGATGTAACTACCTTACCTATTAGAAAGTTGATTTGAGAAAGATGTATCATTATAAGAATATAAAACTAAGATTAAGAAAAACATAGATAAATATTTAAAATGCATATATCCAAAGAGATAAAGACATAGAGAGAGATTGGAAGGCACATGCCCCTAACCTTGGAAAAAATATGAGTTGCCGCCTAGCAGTTGAGATTAACTCAACTTGAAACCCAATGATACTTATAACCTAGTGAGGCTAGATGATATAAACAAGTCCAACCTAAAAACTTGGAAAGATTGAGTAATTTAATCACCTCAACAATACCAAAAATTGAACCAACTACTATAGTAGATTAACTCAATAAAGTCCATAAAATTTTGATCGATGTATCACTATGTAAAAGTTTGTGATGTGCCAATAGTGCGTAATAGAGTCTTGGATTCTAAAACTAATTTAGATTTTGTAATATTAGGCAAAAATTATGTAGCATATTCACGTTATATATATATATATATATATATATATATATATATATATATATATATATATATATATCATGCTAAAATTATGTATGAAAATGGTACTAATGTATATAATTCTACCATAACTATGAATTTAAATCATATAACTATGTACTTTGGCCAATTTATAAAACTATGTAAGTGTGGAGAACATGCTTCCAAATCATGTCACCATTATATGTGAAAAGACTTAAAGACTAATATAAGTACTAATATGGAGAACATGTTTCCAAAACATGTCCCCACTATAATATGGAGATGCTAAATATTGAATAGGTGTGGGAAAAATGATTTTAAAGCATGTGCCCACTAAATCTAAAGAGTGTGAATGTGTAGAATCCATGCCTAAATGGCATGCCCCCATTGAATTTTAAAAGTGATATAAGTGCCACATATTGAATAAGTGTGGAGAACATGATTATAAAACATGGCCCCATTGAATCTAAAAACCATGCCAAGTGTGGAGAACATGCCTCTATGACATTCCCCTACTAATATGCCCCACTTTGAGGTGAGGAAAAGATAGGAAATGGTACTTATCTTACCTTTAAAAGATAAGATAGCTATATAATTTGTGAACCAATGAGAGAAATATATATAAGCAAAATGGCTAGGTAGATATTAAATTGAATCACATAGAACCAATATGATCACATGAAGGCATAAGATACATGATAAAAATCATGGAAAAATATATATAGTAGTAATAAAAGATCAACAAGAAAATAAGAACATACACAAGATTACTCAAAATTAATTCAAAATTCAATAGTCTAAGGAGACCGTAAACAAAGGTTGATGTTCAAATTTTGTACAATCAAAGGGACATGACTTAGACAAATATCCACAAAATCAAGGATGTCATATTTAAATGTCCATACATAAAATAATGACATATTAAAATGTTAAATAAATAACACATAAGTACATGGTATGAAAGAAAAAGATCATATTAAAATTCTTGAACAAAGAATACAATAGCAAGATAAAACACTAAAAGAAGTGAAAAAAGTATAACATAAGAAACTAACATAAACATGTCATAGAACCCATGGATCAAATGTGTTAGGAAAAAATGTCAAGTGTATAACATATTAGCTACCCTATGTAAGATATAATCATGGATAAAGGTATGTGTAAGTGCTTATTTAATCTCGAACTTGATAATGAGATGTTATCATCAAACCATATAACCTGTGTGTATCAAGATCTAAGAAGCGGATGCCCCCAATGTCTACATGATAAGAGTAGAGGGAAGGCCTAACATATAAAATAGGAACAACTCATGTATTTGTATATGCTTATATCACATTAAGGTAGAAGTGTGACATGTATATATGTATTTAAAAGTAACTAAGGATGCCATCCATTAACATGAAACAACGCATAGATGCCAAGGAGATAATATAACATATAGGTGTTGAATTTTTTTCTAAATTTTTTATTTTTTTTATTTTTTGGGGTTTTTTTTGGAGTGTTGGAAAGTATAACTAAGGAAGTCATCATCATCAAATGGTGTTAGACCACAAAAAAAATTTCAATGTTTATTTATATCTTTTCACTGTCACCACTTCAATGTTTCTATTTAATGGTTTATCTGAAGCCAATGGTGTAGGTAAATAATCATGACTATAATGTCTTATGCAAACCTTTATACTGATATTAAAAAAATGATAGACATGTTTGTAGTATTTATCTTATAATTCCACTGACCTAGCCAATTTTTGTCCAAACTTGAGTTTCAAATGTGTTTCATGGTCTAATATCCATATGGTCTAAGTTTGCACATGTGGGGCATAGGTAACTAGATGTATCCTCAATATTTTGGCATTATGTGAGAGTATATTAGTTTATCTATATAATTCCCTAATTATGTGAAAACATTAGTACAACAAGTTATATTCCACATGTTATCAAACTAGATATGGTGGTAATATACACCATAAATATTAGAAGTAATAGTTAAATCCCCATGCCTTGGTCACTTTGAGAGATAGTTCTTTTCTAAAAGATAGGAATGATTTTACCTTTTTATTATGTTGAACATAATGTAAATGCATCCTTTTTTCTTATATTTTTTTATTTTGGTTCTTCAATGTCTCACACTGATTGGTATGATGGCCACTGATTCAATGATATTTATAGTATGATACTATGTCTTTTATGGGTAGAAATCTATTACACAATCCATGTCTAGTAGAAATTAAATGATTCATTCTATGCTCAAGTAACATGGATGACATGATATTTATACTATCTTTTTATGTCATGATTTATTAAAAAAATTGTGAAGCCTTTTGAGAAGAGTCCACATTGTTGACATGATGAATTTGCATTTCACCCTTGTAAGTTTGACTCAATGTTTTTAGCCAAGAGGGGTGTAAGGAGTAGTAAGATTTTACATGCCCATCTGCTATTTTTTCCCCCTTATCTAGATTCAATTATGTATTTTATGCAATTGAGTTTAGAATATATGTGCTAAGACTCACAGGTTCAAATAGGTTATGTGACACATGATCAAGTGGATAAAATTTTAAGTTTCACATTTCATCATCTATCATATCATAGGTTGTATCATCATCACTATCATAGTAATTTGAAACATGGCCATATTTTTTCTTAGTATTGACTAATAAAGGAAGCTCAAATGTTGGGGGCTCTTTTAGTTTTAAAAGATCTTTTTTTAATGGTTCTTTATCCTTATGAATATCTATGTACACCTTAGTGTTTAGTGACTTATTTACATATGGAGATAAAGGATACATTTTATTTGACTCTCCTATTTCATATGTATGTATATTCTGAAGAGGGATGTATTGTTTAGGTGGTACCACTGTATGGATGCCTTTCATTTCTAAATTTATCATTTTTACAAAATGTGAAAGGTTCATCATCAACAAGTATGGATGATAAGGTCCCATCATGTATTAATTTTAAAAATTGATGAAGTGTATATGAGACAAAATCCATAAAATTTATCCAAGGTCTTCCCAAAAGTAAATTATAATGTAAGAATTCAGACATCACATGAAAAATTATAGTTGAAATCATCTTTACTCCTCATGTCACATCTAATGTAATTTGACCAACTATAGGGATATGTGAATTTTCAAAAGATTTTTTGTGCATAACTATGTTTTGAAGAATATTTTTGTTAATAAACATGGTGGTTAATAATTATTTTCTATAAAAGTTAAGGTTTGATTCATTATCCTTTTGATACCTTTATTTTGGATTGTCACTTGTATGAACAAAGGCAAATATTGGTCAACAATTTTTTAAATGGTGAATATATTAGATCAAAGGTGAGGATATTATTATTTTTATTGTGATATTTCATGATATTTATAAAATAAGTAGGATAAATATTACTTGGAACTTGTGTCTCACATAATGCCTCGTATAATATATCCTTATAAACATTAAATTATTTTAGGGTATTAGAGATTAAATTTTTTACATGTTTATTGCTTAATTGGTCAATAATGTTATAAACATTAGATTTTATTAATAGCTTATGTTTAGGAGGCACTTTTTATATATTAATAAGTGGTGGAATAGGCTGAACAATCCTACCTTTTTAGTAGTAAAAATAATGACCATGAAATCCAATATAAGTCATGGATGAATAATGGGTGAGGGATGGTAGATATTATTCAAATAAGAATTAGGTATAACAAATGGTTGAGGTCATGCACATTTACATATAGATAATAGGTATATAGCATTACAAAATGAATTTTGAAGAGAGCTCAAGTGTTGTTTTCTCTTTAAAATCCTCTCATTATTGGCACATACTTGCTTAATAAATTTAAAAAATAAAATAATGTAGAAAAACATAACAACTATAATGTATACCACCATCAAATAATTTATAGAGATATCCATAGTAAAACATAATGGAAAATTATAACAATCAGGGATTAGTAATATAAAAATAAGAAAAACTTTATTATCTTAGGGTTTGATGTTCAAAGATCAGGCTCACCAAATATTTAACTCTAAAAAGGATGAGGATCATAACTTGGGTTAAATAGAGTTAAGAATATAAAAATTATAATGCAAAAGGGTGATAATTTGATCTATAATAGGTCAATTGGGTGTTAAACTCATATATAAACATACACTAAATTTATTATGATGACAATAGGATAATATATAAAGTACAACTAAGCTATATATGGAAATGATAAATAAGTAATTTACTTGGCTAGTTCTGATGCTAACATAGTGTTGAATATGGAATAGGTATACATTAGAATAGAAGAATATTATGCAAAAGTGTTTAGATTCTAGATCTAACACTTTTATAGCTCTAGACACTAGTGTCAGCTTGGGATGGTTCCATCGGCAATACTATTTAGGCTCAATGTAACTTTTTTCTATGGGATACCTACTTAAAAATGATGCAACCACTTGGATGCTTTTGGGTTTTACTTTTCCTTCATTTTTATGCATTTAGGTTTGGTTCAAGGACTATCACTCCTCATGAATTTTAAAAACCCTAGTTTTTCATACTTATAGTGACCTTAGGTAAAAATGGGTTAGTGGGAAAATAGTGTCTAGTTAAACCCAAATACCTCTGTCTTAGTGAACAATACCTACATAGCTAATAATATAAATAGGGCCTAAGATGTAGTTCTCCCTTACATGTTGTCTTGTGCAAATGAAGTATATTAGTGACCTAGATTGTAAAAATGGCAAATTAGGCTCTTGGGTTGTTCCTTTAGTACTTTAGACATGTAGATGTTATATCCATATGAGTAGTATGGAAATAAGGAATTTTTGTTCAATTGAAGGATTGATAGAGTACTTTGATAAGTTGTCTTTCTCTCTTGGTGTTTTCCAGGTGAAGAATGAATGAGGGTTGATCTTGCATTTATATATATCTTTTTAGAGACGTAACTCACATTAAATTACTTAATATGACCATTAGGATGTGTTTAATTTATAAAATAGATGAATTTAAGGTCCTAAACACTTACTTCAGGTTAAGACACTAGTCTAGATGCTAGTGTCTATCCCAAAGATTGGTGTCCAAAGAGAAGAAAATTAAGTACAGTATAAAAACTTGCAAAGATAGAAGATGATTACATTATAAGCATTGTGGGTAAGATAGAAGGCCTAGGTCATCAACATAAGACTATTTGGAATAAGAGATAGGCCATGGTCATATGATATAATAGATGTGAGAATTATAGAAGAAAGAAAGGTCTTATTTAAGAGGAACAACCAAGGTCTAAATTTTTCATGTGTACAAAATTGAGGTGCTATATAATCCTTAAATATAATGTATGTATGTATGTATTTATGAGAAAAGTGTTTCTCTTTATATTATTATAAAATTATGTTATAAAGCTAATTATATAAAAATTTGAGTAGAAATTTCACTCTATATAGTCTTATCGAACCAAGCCAAGAAGCATATAACAAGTTATATTATAAAATCATCTTTAATAAAAAAATGAAAACTAGAGCCATATAAACACTATATATATATATATATATATATATATATATATATATATATATATATATATATATATATAATGATTGTTGGGAATCCATACCTAATATTACAGACCAACCTATTAAAAGTAGGTGAGCAGCTAGGGAGACATGTTTTATGGATTATCACATCCCCCATTACTGCTCATAGACATGTAATATGATAAAGCATGAGCAGTAATGGGGGACGTGATAATCCATAAAACATGTCTCCCTAGCTGCTCACCTAATTTTAATAGGTTGCTCTGTAATATTAGGTATGGATTCCCAACAATCATTATATTTTTATTTACACTTGTCAACATCAAAATCTTGCCTAGGGGAGAGATAGACAATGCTAACCGAGGGAACTTACCTTATGGGGGTTTTAACCACCATTATCCACTAACAATATGTGGAGTCATGGGAATTGTAAGAAACTTTTACTAAGGGGAGCCACTATATAGAATATTTTAAGAATGGGTTCTTCCATTTTGTCTAATACCATTGTATGATTGGGGAAACTTATGGACGTGAGAGTTAGGAGAGACCTAAATAACAACACACAAGGCATTTCCCTAATGATCTATAAAATTTTGATGATATTTTACCTCGTTATGCACTTTGTCTGCTAGCAAGTGAATAATATATAAATATAAGAAGAATAAACATAAGGGATGACAAATTTCAAAACATAAATACTTACATAATTACTCATGGTCTAATATTACTCTATAGTGACAAGATGAGAAAGAAAGAAAAATAACTACATTTTAAAAAACTTTTAAAATAATAAAATTGGCATATGTCTTAGTGAGTGTTTCCCCATTAGAAATAAAATGACAAAAACGTGAATTGACTCACATAAAATGGCATGTGACTATAGGAAAATATTATTATTTCTTGATAATCGGTGCTAGGAGTCTACTAATTCCTTATCTTATCATCTTGTACCTACAAATTCTTACTATAATAACCTCACTAATAGATAGACACTTTTAAAGATATGCAATCTTAAAATATATCTTAATCAATATAAATTTAATTAATTATTGAAAAATAAAAATAATCAAAATTTATATGCCAATTATTTTTTAGATTGAATAATTACAACTAGAAAAAAATAAATATGAATTGAATTTTTAGGCCTACTTCTTCCCCGTTATAAGTTTTTATTGGCCATCTTATTTCTCTAGATTAAGAGGTTTTAGTTATTATGAGTGAAACATGTTTTTTTTCAAGTGAAAAGAAGGATGTTTTTAAAGTGACATGTCTAAGGACCTTAAATATTCTATTGATATATTTTTTGGGAAAACACATTTCATACAATGGGCAAGATATTTAAACACAGAGGTGATGTTTATTATTATATTATGCCTACTGAGAAAATTGTAATATAAAATATTCCATGCATTTGTAGAGAATGTAGACTCACACTAGATATGAAAATGTATGAGCTTTTATAATTAATCAATGCATGTCAAATTGGCTCTTATGGCATTATTGATGTAAAACACTCTAAATTAACAACTAATATAATCTCTGTGGAAAAATTGGTGAAAGTGATTATGCTATTACAAATTTAATTCATAATGTTCATATTCTTCATTATTTTTCTTCATTTAATGCCTTTTCATTGGTATCATTTCTAACTATTATATAAATGACATTGTTTTTCCATTTTAAGTGTAACTAACCAGTCAACATTTATTGATTTACCAAAAATTAATAAATTATACCTTCTAGAATCATGCAACTTTTTTCATTCAAAAATATTTATAGACATAAGGTTAAATGTTCTTGGACTATCTATACAAATCTTTCCTTATTTATTGACTCTCTAAATAATGATTCAGTAAAGCATATTTACAATATGCAAAATACATATGGAGGCATGTAGTCATGTTATTGCTTATCCCCATGAATTTTAAATATGTTTGTTTTCTATACCATCTTGATGTTTTTCTTCTAACTATACAATCATGTTAAAAAAACTAGGCCACAAATTCTTGGAACTAAAGAGAATATACCTCTCTCCATTCTAGCAATTGTTTTTATAGATTATGGACAACTAGCTTATCCAACTACATATATAATAGAATTTTTTTACTATACATAATATAGATAGAAACATTTTTTCGCTATGTGCATGCCCTATAATGTATAGTCTATAAATAGAATATATCTTTGATTTCACTCTTATACAACCATTACTTATTGCAACAAATATTAATTATGTACCTTTGATTAAGCTAACTTGGGTAAATTTTAGTATGGATAATATTAACCTGTAAAAAGGAGTAATGTGATTGATGCACATGCTCATAAATAATTTATGTGTTGTAACCACCTCTAATAGAGTGTAATTCCACCATTTTGGTGTTGAAACTCCACCATTATGATGTTGTTGCTCAAATTATCATTAGATATTTTTTACCATTACCCATTATTATAAATTTAAGGTATTATATATATTATTTTATCAAGAAATCAACTAAGTAATGCAAAGTTAAGACAATTGATAACTATTATTCAATTATTCAATTCTCTTCTTCTTGCCTCTATTTATTTGAGTTATACTCTGTTTTATGTTTGATCCTAGTTAGACCATATCATAATATGGTATCATAACCATTGTAAGCTAGATCTACAGAATAGGATAATTTTTATACATGTTTTAGATGCATATTTTTTTTCTAGAACATTTAGGAAAAAAACTATAAATTGAATACAAACAACATATGGTTTTTTGAAAAACCTTGCTAAGTTTTTTAGGTTTGTATTCTTGCTTAGGTATGGTCCATACCATAGAATGTTAATGCCACTTTTTAAAAAAATTATAAGGTCTTTCTAGGTTTTGGGAGTTTTTAATTATGTTTTTTTAAATTTTTAAAAATATTTTTTATTTGTTGTTATGCGTAACCCTTATTTTACACTACCTCTAGTTATAAATATCCCTCCTTTTTTGCCATCCAAAATTTACCTTCTTGATTAACATTCATTTAATGTTGATGTTGATACCGGATCTGCCACATTAACTACCTAAACATTCCCTACTCTTGCACTACTTGGGTTGTATTATATCATACCTACATTGGTATTTCTATTAGCATTTTAATATTTTAATTGAAGCTCTAAAAATGTGCATTTTTTTAATTTCCACTTCACACAATACTTTTCATCTTTATCCTTCATCTTCCTCCACCTTTCACCAAAACATTCCACATTGGTATTGGCATCAATATTTTATGGTTTTAATTGAAGTGTTGAAATTATTTATAGCTTTATTTCTTTGGAAAATATTTAACGACTATTTGGCCTCCTTACCAGTTCTCTTAATATATCTACTCTCCATCCTCACTCACCCTTTACCACTAACCACCACTCACACTACCTCACAAAAATCAAAAGGTTTTACTTATTTTTATTATATTTTAATTTTTATTAATTGGAATATTAAAAAATAAATTTGACCAATTATACACTCATTAATATCATGGTGTAATGGCATGTAGGATTTTTTTTTCAAAACCCTCCCACATATGAGGTAGGGTAAATTTTAGTGGCTTGTAAAAAATGAACTTGGGTTTTTTTGGTGAATTTATAAGTATGTGTTTTAATAGTTTGGTGAAATTTAATAGATGATGTTTAGGCATGCATGCAAATGGACATGCAAAACATAACATGCCTTAGAAGGTATATTGACATGTGACTATAAAAAAGATCATAGATGGATGGCAGTTATGCCAATATGCTTTGGAAATTTGGTCATTGAATGAATATATATTACATATAATTGTGAATAAGCTCATATTGAATCTTGATAAAGTGGTAAATTATATTTATATGCATGAAATTTATTTTAAATAGTAGGTGAGATGACCTAAACAAATATCTTACACCTACATAATTTAGGCAAATCCACATTTATTCACCACCCAATAAAGTAGCCAAATGGTAATTTGTAAAACTAAAATATTCATGAATTAATGAACAATGGCCATTAAAATTTACCTTGACATGAGGTCATGGGGTAAAATAATACTCCCATTTTAAAAACAAATAAATTTATTTGTAAGGCATAGAGAGGGGGGGGGGTGAGCTGACATGATAGGGAGGGGGATTTTTATTTGTAAAGGGTACTTTTTTTTAAGGAGAGGCATTTTTATTTCTTGAGGAGAAGTTTTATTTGGAAGACTTTTTGGTACACTTATTTTTTGATAGTAAATTTTCTTTTGTAAACTATTGAAGGGTAAGCTCTAATTTGATAGGTGGTCAAATATTCATTTATATATTTTTAAGGTTTGTAATCTCTTGTCTTTAATATTTTTTAAGCCATTCTTTTACATAGAGATTATTTTCTAAGCAATTATTTGAAAATACATAAGTTTTTCTATTTTATGAAACCATGCGATTATTTAGTTTTGTAAATGAATTATATTTCCTTACCTTACAAAGGGTACTTAACATGGCCTCATATCTAAGACCCTATTGAAAACATTTTGTCTCTTTTCTCATGAAACCATTTTGGAAAGACTATTGCATTTTTTCAACATGTTATTCAATTAGTAGATTTTAGGCCACTCATGTAGACAATTTATTAGTTCCATGTATTTTATAACACTTCAACATGGTACCACTCCTTGCGAATTCTATCAATATAAGTATTAGTCAATATATATGTGTTTAAAGTAGTGTATTAGTGGATACTCATGTAAGAATTTTTTAGCTTCTTGTGAGTTTCTTTGCCATTTTGAAAAGTTAATGGTTATCTTGATCTACCATTTACACTTGCACCATTATTTTTAAGACATATAAGGCCATTTTATATACAGTTATGGGAAATTTATAGGATATATTATATTTATTTTATAAAAATAAGAAATTTCATGTGCGTGTGTGTTTTATTTGTTTAATCACAATAATTAGTTTATATTCTTCACTTATATATGGGTATATAATCAGACACATTATTTGTTGAAACACATATGAGGATTATAATATGACTAATATTTTGATGGTATTCATTGGTGTACTCATATATTCTTGACATATTCCTTGATAGTATTAACATCTCTAAAAATGTAAGAGACATTTAATATAGTTTAGTATCCCCAATGATTTTTAACATTTCTATGTTGTGAGTACCAAATTTGTACCAATCATGTAGATATCATGAGTTTTTAACTAGGTATTCACTTCCTTCATATAGAGCTTCATCTAATTTTGGATCAACCCACCTTTTTTTTTTAACTAACCGGGGTAAAAATTTTATTCAAAAGCAGAAAAGCCAAAACCATTACACAGCCTTTTCCTACTCAACCAGAAGACTCAGCTTCTGGGAAAAGGGAAGAGGCAGAAGATTATACTCAACAAACTCCCACTGGGGTCCCTGTTCAGAGGCCCACTTGGCCAGACAGTCAGCAATCCCGTTCCACTCACAGGGAATATGCTTGAAACTAATAGAATCCATCAAAAGACTTAACTGAAGAACTTGTTGCCCAATCACCGCCAGACGCCACTCGACCTTATCAAAGTTACGATTAGTTATCATATCAATCACCACCAGGGAATCCGACTCACAAATAATGTTTTTCCATCCTAGATGACAACACTGTTTCAATCCCTGAAGGATAGCCAGCGCCTCCATATAGTTGTTCGAATGCCGGCCTTTATAGATAGAGAAGATAAACTGGATGTTGTCAAGACAATCCCACCCAACCCCACTGATTCCAGCTTCCCCAGGGTTACCACGTGAGGAACCATCCGTGTTAAGCTTCAGTAGACCAGGGGAGGGAGGAGACCATCAGCCAAGTCTACAAATAGGCTTGAGTCTATGGCTACTATTATAAGCCAATCTCGTGTAAGAGGCGAGAGGCCTAACATCCGATAGCTTACCCATAATGTTGGTAGGATAAGGAGCTCCTCCGTGCCTAGACCCTTCACTCCAACACCTTTAGCAATGAATGTTTCCTGCAGGGACATTCGAACCTTATCCCATATAGCGTCAACATGCCTGAGTACAGTGCAAAACACCTGCCTGTTCCTCTCTATCCAGACATTCCACAAAATAAAGGTGGGACTTGCATACCAAGCGATTTGGAGAGCCTGCACCTTGGAGTTGGGAGTGCTAAGATGATCCCAGAAGTCTCTTAATGAGGAAGCATGCCAGCAGGGTTGCCTCCAAGTGCTCCACCATCTGTGCCAAACATATTTAGAAAAAGAACACTGAAAAAACAAGTGCACCCCTGTTTCCACCTCCTTATAGCAGAGCACACATTTAGAAGGACCCTGAAATCTGCATTTGCACAGATTATCCCATGTGAGACATCTATTATACATAAGCGTCCACATGAAGAAGTTACATTTGGGCCAGGTAAAGGAATTCCAAATCCTTTTCCCCCAATGGAAATTGACTTCCCCATGAGCTTGCTTAGATAAGGCCATGTATCCCTCCGAGACTGAGTAGGAGCCAGAGGACCCACCCCCCCAAGCAAGCACATCCTATCCTAGAAGAGAATTACAATACCTAGAATCTAATAACTGAGCTAGCTCAGACCTGTTATCCAAGGACCCACCTGACAGCCAATCCATAGAGTTTTTCCATTTAAAACTTATAGCCAGGCCCATGCTATACTCCTCTTTGTAATGTGCCACATTAAACCAGCTAGCAGCATGAAACACATTGCATAAAGACTGAAGGTGCAAGTGAGAGGACACGATTGGGGGCACCCCATCCCATGAATCTTCCTAGAAGAGAGCCTACTCCCCAGTTTTACAAATCCAGAACAAGCTGGTTTTAATTAAAGAAGCTCCAGCTTTGAGGGTACTCCAAATCATAGAGCCACTCCTCTCAAGAGGCATCCAAATAATAACTGAAGACTCCACTCCCAAAAAGTACTTCCTAGCCAAGATTCAGGCCCACATCTGGGCCTGATTAGTATACCATCTCCAATATAATTTAGAAGCCAAAGCCTGGAACGCCAGGATGGCTGACCGCAGTCCCAAACCCCCATCTTGCTTTGGTCAGCACATAATATCCCACTTGACCAGGCTCCATTTAGCAAACTGAAGGTTACCACTCCAGAGGAACTGGCGAGACAGGGCATCAAATTCTTTAAGAAAATAAACTGGGGCAGCCTGCACCAAGCAGTGGTACACTGAAAAAGCTTATATCACTGATTGCAAAAGAGTAACTCTGCCAGCCATGGAAAGCCATCTGTGTGTCTAGTGATTAACCTTATGCCTCAGCTTATCCAAATCATTTTTCCAGAAGAGACGTGGTTACCGCCCAACCACTATGGGGATCCCCAAATAAACAACTGGGAGCACCTGAATTTGAAATCTCAGAATGGCCGCGATTCTCCTCTGAATCGATTTGGGGATGTTAAAGAAGTAGATAGAAGACTTGTGGTCATTGACTTGCTGCCCCGTAGCATCCAGATAAGTGTCAAGGGTGTCCCTAAAGGTAGCCGCCTCCCATATGTAAGCTTTTCCAGCTAGGATAGTGTCATCAACAAACTACAAATGGGATGTGGTTAAGCCCTTCCCCCACTGCCACCCTTGCATAGTGTTTTGGGACACTTGGAATTTGATAACACGGCCCAAGCCTTCTGCCAGAATGATAAAAAGAAATGGGGATAACGGGTCACCTTGCCGAAGGCCCCTCGCTGCCCTAAAAAGCTCCGTTGGCTGTCCATTAATGAGCATAGAGAAAGAAGGCGTGGTGACACAACTCAGCACCCATTGTATCCAAGTAGGACAAAACCCAAAGGCCCTCATAATTCTGTCCAAGAATCTCTGACTGACCCTATCATAAGCCTTGGATAAATCAAGCTTTATGAACATAGCCCTATCCCAAGAGGTGCTCATAGAGTGGATAGCCTCAAAAGCAATAACCACCTGATCTAAAATCTGCTTGCCAGCCACAAAACCTCCTTGCTCTTTAGAAATAACCAATGAGAGGCAATGTTTGATCCTCCCCACTAAGAGCTTAGTGATGATCTTGTAAATAACATTGCATAGCGTAATAGACCTGAAGTGTTCCAGTCTATCTGCCTGTCCATTCTTTGGAATGAAGACCAGGAAGGTAGCATTCAAGGCCCTCAGCATGTCCTTATTGGTGAAGGATTCCTATAAAACTTCAAATAGATCCTGCTTGATGACATCCTAAAAGTCCTAATAAAACTCAG
Source organism: Torreya grandis (assembly GCA_037957365.1). Classification (NCBI taxonomy): domain Eukaryota; kingdom Viridiplantae; phylum Streptophyta; class Pinopsida; order Cupressales; family Taxaceae; genus Torreya; species Torreya grandis. Next base: position 478,508 of record JARHVA010006972.1, on the reverse strand, counting down.
CTAGGAAGCCATCCGGTCTAGGAGCTTTGCCTCTTTTCATACTAAATACCACCCCTTCCACTTCAGCCTACTCAATAGGTCTCATAAGGTACTCATTCAGCTCAGGAGACACCACAAAAGGGATGCAAGACAACACTTTATTTTTAGCTAACTCTGAAGGAGGCAGCCCTTCAGCAAATAGGCTAGAGAAGTGAAGAACCGCTGCTCTAGAAATATCCTGCGAGGTGCTCAACCGAGAACCATATGGGCCCACCAAGAATTGTAAGTGGCTTCTATTATGCCTATCCTGGATAGACTTGTGGAAGAAGGTAGTATTTTTGTCTCCTTCCTGAAGCCAGTCAATCTATGCCTTTTATTTCCAAAAAATCTCCTCTCTAAGTTCCCACTCACTAAGGTCCTTCACCGCCTGAGACTCAGCCCTGTGAAGTTCCTCAGACAAACTAGAGTCTCTAATCAGCCTAGTAATCCCATCCAGCTGATCCTGCACTTTATTCCTCATGTAGTGGAGGTTCTCGAAACTGTTAAGGTTCCAATACTTCATCCTACCTTTGACATACTGAAGCTTTTTAGAAAATGAGAACATGGCTGTCCCATGGTTGGGTTCACCTTGCTGCCACCAATGCCCCATTAGCTCATGCAGGGAAGGTTCTCTAAGCCACATGAGCTGGAACTTAAAAGGGGGTTTCCTTGGGCCAGATATATGATTAGTGGATAGCTTGATCGGCCAATGATCCAATCCACCCCAATCAAGAATCTTCGAAGCAAGGGAAGTGTAGCTAGACTGCCAATAACAAGAAACCAAAAATCTATCAAGGCATTCTGAGATAGCATCCTCACCACTCCGCCTATTGATCCAAGTGAAGGTGCCATTGAGGGGCTTAACATCAGTGAGGCGTAGAAGATCAATGTTTTGCCGAAGGATCTTTTAATTCAGACCAAGTCGAGCTAAGCCACCTCTCTTCTGCTCCATGTTGAGAACCGCATTAAAATCTCCTATCATAATCTAGGGTAAATAGGGATGGCAGCTTCTTATGTACTAGACATGATCCCACAACTTCCGCTGTCTAGGAAGATCCACAAGGGCGTAAATATTAGTAACAAGAATAGTTTCCCCTAACTCCTTAGAAGCATCAATCATAGTAAGAGCAGAATTACTGGCTAACCATCCAAGCGGGGTAAGAGTTTTTGGATTCCAACACATAGCTAGTCCACCTGAAGACCCAAGTGCCCCAACACATTGGCTATACCTAAAATACTAGTAGTTGGGTATAGAAGAGAACCACGATTCTACTGAGAATTTAGTCTCATGGATGTAAAGAATATCCAGAGAATTAGTAATCACCAATTTAGAGATAGCTTTTTGCCAGGGAGAGCTATTCAGACCCCTCACATTCCAAGAAATAACAATCATTGGGAAACATGTGGGAAATGTTCCTCCAAGGGCTTAACATGCCCAGCCTCCATTAACAACTCACCTATAATTTTTAGTTTTTCTTGGTCCTTTCTGTGCCCATCTCAAATGGAATTGGAGCCAATAGGCTTCTTAAAAGTTCTAGGCAGAATGCCAAGGCTAGAGGAAGAGCCTTTATCATTCTGTGACACCTCCACTTCCTTTGCCAGGTCTGCCCAACTTACCTCTGAGTCCCTTTGAGGCATCAATTCAACATCAGGCGCATCCTGCATAACCCTGTCAATCTCCAGGGTTAGCCTATGCACCAAGGCAAGAGTCTCCTCACTTGGGGCGGTTGAAGCCATAGTCTCTTCTTCCTCCGCCTGCAGAGACACCGAAATTCCATCCTCAATATGCATGTTGTCCAGAGCTTCAAACCTGTTAAAATCTACCTCATTCTATCTATCCAAGTTTGTCCTTTTCACCCCCCAAGATTTCCCACAGTGCCTAACTATAGTAAAACCATCCTTGTCTAGACCCCTGGAGCTATTTGTGCCTAAAGTCGGACCTTTCATGAGGGATGGATTTTTCCCTTTATGCTAGCCATTTGATTGTTCCTACACTGTCCTAGCATATTTCTGCTGTCTGAGTCCTATGTCACTGTTGGCAGCCTGAACTTCAGGCACCTCACCTTGAAAGGCTTTCTCCTTAACCACCTGTGGGCATTGTCTGTGCAGATGGCCATACTCATGGCAAATGCAGTAGTGAAATGGGATAGCTTCATAATCGAGTTATTGAATCCAAGGTGAGGATCCCAGACAAATCTCAAGAGAATCTAGAAGGGGATTATTCAGATTAATCTCAACACAAATACGGGCAAAGGATATTACCTTTTTATCTAGAGTTTGATGCGCAATTGCCATCGGTGCTCCCAGCAAGGCCGCTATTTGGTAGAGGATATCCTCCTGCCAAAACTCCAGAGGCAGTCTAAGCAACTGAACCCAAACAAGGACACATGTAGGAAAATCATCTGTTGAATTGAAACCATCATGCTACGGCTTAAGGAAGAAGCCAATTCTATCATAGAAGTATGCCCCCCCTTAAAAAAATCCTATTTCAGTCCACTATCGAGGAGAAATTCACAATGAAGTAGCTGTTTCTAGCCAACAAAATGTCAAAATCTCCCTCAATCTGCCAGGTCCTCCTGATTTAGGTCTCTAATGCTGTTAAAGAAATGCATAATCCTAAAAATTTGCATATAAGGGCGTGGCCAGTCAGGTATTCGACCTCATCACTTACAGAGTCCTGGGAGAGAACTAAAACCAGTCTCTCCTGACTCCTAGGCAAACAACCGTTGATTTTTTTCACCTTGGAACTCTCTGCCACAAAAACCCTCTCCTCCTCCTACACTACTACTCCAGATAGAGGACGATCCAGTCTGGGGGCACCATTCTGGCCGCCCAGCTTCATGCCATTTCTTCCCCTGCCTTCTACCATCGTGCCTCTCCCTCCTGGATCAACCCACCTTACAATTATATGGAACATACTTCTTATAGAGATATTGGTGAAATGTTTAAGTGACACTGGCTATGCATTCCCACTAGAATGATTATGGGTCACATTAGAGAAATGATTTACAAGTCACTTTGGACCTATTTGAGTCCTCTCCTACTATTTTATATTTTTTTCATTTTCCACCTTTATCTTTTCATAATCATCTTGTGAGAGACATTCATTTATATTACCATATTTCACATAATTCACCATTGAGGGATATGTGTGTGCAATTCTTCCTCAGGTCATTTCTACCCACTTTTTCATGACTAGTATTTATTTTAAGTGAGCATCTTACAGATAAGTAGTCACTAGTTTTGACATGATATTATGTAAATATGTATTAGTGTCCATAGGGATACTCAACATTGCTTCATATTTTATTAATATTTTTATATAGGTACCCCATCAAGCCTAGGTTCTAGGAATTATTTTATAAGGATTACAAAACTCTTAGTTTATGCTTTAGAACTCTCTACATTTAACCTAAGGGAGGGTATTGGTGAAATTATTAATTTTACACATTTTATGCTTTAGAATTTAGTTTGGATAATAATTGATTGTGATAATTATTCATGTTATTGATGCACATGTTCATACACAAGTTATGAATTTTAACTCCATGTCTTTATATAGGAGTATATAAAGAGAATTGAAAATCTTGCATCACCCAAAAATAAAGATAAACAATTGGATAAATAAACCAATAGGGAGTACATGGTTGTGTATCACACTATTTTGGAAGATTATTTTGGATAGTAAAAGATTCCACTTGCATGGATGAAGGATAGTCTAGTTGCATAGAGAGTTGGATAATAAAATAAGTTTAAAATTTTTGGTCCTCTAAGTAAAAGTATGCACATGAAGGAAATGAAAAACACTATGAAAATAATTAGTGTTCAGAAGGAATAACATGATAGTGAATTAAAAACTCAAACATTATTAAGGTACAAAAGGATTTTGTTTAAGATATGTTTCACAAATAAGCAAAGTTTATCTTTGCACAATCAAATAACATAAAGTGAGGCAATGTGTTGAGATGTTGAGAAGTGAAGAAGGGATGTGAAGAGTTATAAGTTCAATGAAAGAGATAGAAGGAACCTAGTTAGATATGTTGGCACATAGGGAGGATCATATAAGGCTTGGAATTATAAAAATTATGCATAAATTACCAAGTGTATCATCCAAAGAAGTGGAATACAGTTAGATAACTAGTTAATTTCATGTATTGACACTTGGATTTTTACAGGTTAGGATAGTATTATAGATGACATGTCATGAAATAAGGATAATTGTTGATATATAATATAACATGCCTATGATCTGATGACTGTTAGACATTCATGGATTAAGGTCTATAAAATGGGAAGATAATTTTACTGTAGGCATGTAGATTTACATAAATCCTATAAATCTAATCATGAACCATTAATTACATTTGTCATCTAATAACATGAAATATCATCCAAATGATACGAACTAATGAGTATAAAAAAGGGTTTAAAATAGGTCATTTTAATGCATAGAATCTAAGGAGGAAACTCTATTAGAGTTATCCTACAAGTAGTGAAGACATATTGTGTTTTAAGGTTTATTGTCTTTAACAAATAGATATATGAGGATGCAATTGTGAGGAAATGGGAAACAAAATATAAGTACTAGTTAAAAGAGTTGTTAAAATCCATTTTAAAATTTTTGTAATCTTATGATTTATATGTAAAACTTTAAGATATAATGAATGAGGAAAAAACACTAACAGATTCTTGACCATGAGAAAAAAATCATAATACATTATTAATCATGAGGAAATCAAGCACAAAAGGATATTTTAGTTAGTGTGTTGGGTATAAACTATTGTGTTATATATCAAGAACAAATTAGTATATATTGATAAGTGCAAGGTATAGCTCAATGATAAGTCAAGATAAGATGTGACTCAAAATCATCAATCTTAAAGAAGATAAAAGAGATAGGTTTTATGTTGTATGAATTACAAGATAAGATGGTGTAAGCATAAATAAAATAAGTTTAGAGGAGGTATCCCATAGATAAATATGAAGAGACACTTATAATAGATCCCTCAAAGACTTAAACATGTGTGGAGAATCAGCTAGATGTTGATGCATGAAATATATCTAGTAGAGAAGGAACATATGAAATATTTGAGTGGGTCTTGGTTGTCGATAGAATTTTTTTACCAAAGAATGTATGGAATACATGATATTGGAGTATGAAAATAAAATCATGTCTATAAATTCAATAAAATTTTGGATAGACTTCAAATAGAGAAGGAGATGGAGAGGCAAGGAGAAGGAGAAAAGATGGAAAAAAACTATTTCCACCCCATTGAAACAAGTAGTGGATTCCAAATTCAATAAAAAATGGTGGACAAGTTTTGAAATACATATGAGGGGACCTAAAAAACCGAATTTATAGAGTAAGGAATAAATAGTTCTAAAAAATGGTGACATGTGGGACGTGCAGGCATGGAAAAAACATGGATACTAAAAAGAATCACTTGAGATCATTTAAGAGCATTGTGAAAAGGTGAATGAGTGAGATAAAATGACAAAATAAAGATGAAATTATGGAAAGGATGCATGAAGAGATTACACAAGTACAAACCAATAAAAAATTTAGAAATATAAAAGTGTTATAATTGATGAAAAGGTGGATATCATTCCAAAAAACTATTAGAAGTTTTGAGGGAAGTGAAAATTTTAGGAGTAGTCTATATAGAGATAGGGAGAAAAGATGGAAAACCTAATAAGAGAACAAAATTTCATGTGTGTGGCATGTAAAATGAGTCAAAGGAAAAATAAATATTCATGGAAGAAAAATTACATGAGAGTCATGAATCTTGATGATAAGGCTTTAAATAATTATTGGCCGAGATAAAAAATTTCCCTAGATGAGGGATGTTGGGATGATATATTTGGAGGGGTTATGGAGAAGGAAGTAAATTTGTATATAGTGTAATTGGGGGATATAAAATGTAGTATAAGTGAGGGTAAAGCACACATACATGAGGATCAAAATATAGAACAAGTACTAGCGAAACAATGTAACCTTTGGGAGGTACGAGGGTGAAGGGTTTGAAGAAGAGTGTAAGTGAAGTCAATTTATATAATTTATTGAAGTTTAATGTAATTTTTTATAGAGGGAAAAAAATTTCACCAAGAAGAACTACACAAAAAATGACAAGATCAAGGTTTGGGAGAGGTTATTCAAAATGCATAAATGTAGGTTTTGCATTGGAGAGATGATTTCATCATAGGATAGATTAAAATGAAGTGTATGCACATTATCATAAGAGGATACAAAAATAATTTATTACTACCCTTGGAGGATAAGGAAATAAATGAGATTTAAAATAGATAAAAGGGAGTCAACATATAGATAGACAAGGTGGATTCTTGATTTCACACAACAAAGAGTTGTTTAAAACATTAGGCCAATATAATCCTAAAGATAATAAGGAATGTGGAATCATATTTTTCAAAGCTAAATGATACCAATAGATGAATATATGGAGTATCAACTTGAAACTAAAATGGAGGGAAGAATTCTTATTACACAAAAAAAAGAGAATTCACTATCAACTAAGGATAGGATCATAGACTAAAAGCCTAAAGCTATAAATAGAAGGTGATTTAAGGGGATATTAGTCCAATTGACTAGATATAAAGGCATAAAATCAAGAATAAAAGAGTAAATGAGAGTTGATATATCCATGAATACTTGTATGCTAAAAATGTTATCAATAAGAGAAATAAAAAAATAAGGGAAACAAATGGCCTACATGAACAAATCCCATGAAATAAATATGGAAGAATAGTACATAGTTATGTTTAGTTTTCATGGAATAAAAAAGGAATACAATGCACTTAGTGAAAATAAATGTTCATAGGAAATAGGAAGGGATATGTTTGAATAAATCTAGGTGGATGTGGATAGAAGCAAGTGAGTGTAGACCCATAAGAGAAGCAGGTGGGCACAAAACCAAAAGATAATTAGGTGGTTATAAACCTATAGGAAATTAATATGGGATCATAACCACTATAAGAGGGGGATAAAATAATCTAGAAGAAAGAAGTGTAGTCATAAGTGTACAAAGGGAAATGCATGTGATGGACATAACACTATTGTTGAAAAACATTTCAAGATGAGGATGGTTTATGGATAAAGGAAGGTTTTAAAGAAAAGGAGGCATCATGTGAGCCTTATCAGGTGATATATCAAGTGGAAGATAACAAAATGTTATAGATAGCTAACCAAAAGGGTGTTTATACCACTTAAACCCTAATTATATGTGGGATCTTACATTTTAATTACCTGGGGAGTATGACACTAGATCATCCCATGTGAATTTGAAACCTTGCATCTCCCAAAATAGAGTCAACTAATTAGATAAATAAGCCACCTAGGAGTGCATAGTTTCATAAAAAACAATTTTTTGATAATTTTATAGATCTAGCAAAATAGGCCAGTTGAATAAAGGAATGATAGTTGAGTTTCATAAAGAGTTGGATAATAAAATAGGTTAAAAGTTTTGGAACACTAAGGCAAACAATGTGTGTGATGGTAATAAAGAGCACTAGAGATTAGAAATAAGTGTGAAAAATAACTCATGTGAAGAATTAAAACCTTTGGTATCTATAAAATGTATTAACTAAAGATACATTACATAATTAAGCAAAGTACACATTTGTGTAATTAAGGCACAAATGGTAAGATAATGTCTAGAGAAGCTAAGAAGTTCATAAAAGATGGGAAGAGAAATAAATTCATTGAAGGATATATACAAAACTTGACTAGTTATGTTGTCATGGAGGGATGAGAATTTAAGGCATGAGAGTGTAGAATTTGACCACATATCATCAAGTGTAGGACTCAAGGAAGTGGAATATAGTTGTACGACCAATAAATTACAAGGAATAACACTTGGCCTTTCAGAGGTTATTATGGTATTATAGATGACATGACATGAGATAAGGATAACCAAAAATATATACTAGTATGGATGTGATTTTATTATTGTTATAAATGTGTGACTCAAGGTCTGTAAAGAGGAAGCTAATTCTAGGGTAGGCCTATATATTTACGTATAGCCTATTGATTTATTTAGGAACCATTAATTATAGCTATTAACCAAGTGCATGAAGGATCAGTGAAATCATAAGAGAGTGTGGATATAAATACAAGTTTAAACTTGGTCATTTTAATGCTCAAAATCTAAAAAGTAAATTTTTTTGGAATGATCTTACAAGGGAATAAGACATGGTGGGTTTAATGTCTGTTGCCTTGAGCAGACAATAGTTTCAAGATGCCATAGTGATGAAATGGGGGTCCATATCTAAGCACTAGTTTAGAGATTCATTAATTCCATTTTAAAAAATAGGAAGCTTACAATATCTATGTACATCATTAAGATTCAATGAATGAAATTTTCCTTGTGACAGTTCCACTATGAAAAACATGAAGCATTGTGTGGTGTAAGGTATCACTTTACTAGAAACACTGATTGTGATTGTTCCACATCTTATGGAGTGTAACTCCACCATTTTCATGTTACAAATATACATTTATGATGTTGTAACTCCACTTATCATTATCATTTTTTATCATTACCCCTTATCATCTTATCATAAATGTAGTGTCTTGTATATTTTTTATATAGAAATAAATCAATAAATATAAATTCAAGCATTTGATAAGTGTTATTCATTTATTCAATTCTCCTATTTTTTTTCTATCCTATGTAATTTATATTTTGGTTTATATTTGATCTTGGTTAGACTATATCCCAATATTACTTGACATATTCTTCCCATAACACTTTGCTATCTCATATGAAGAACACCACAAAATAATTTCAATGACTATTTTTTTTATGTCAATTCCAAATTAATGGTACATTGATTGTCACCCATGATAGTAGCATTCTTAAAACTATTAAATATTCAATTTTCATTCCATAGTGGTGAGAATTTTTTGTTTATACATTTCATAGAAACCATTGCTATTTTTATACTTAAAAGAAACTCACAAAACAAACACATTTGAACAAGTTGGGAATACATTTTTCTATAAATAAAGGTGAGAAAATGTCTCCAAACTATGCATTGATATCTAGTTAAGAATGGGTTTATTTTCTATTCTTTTATTTAAAACATCTTCCCCACCAACTTCTACAAATAAATGAAAAACTTGTATATGGATATTGAATAGTTATTCAACACTACTCTATTTACTTGACACTAATTGGCTATTTCACAATATCTATCATTATTACTAGTATATGTTTTTTACATAATTTGAATATATGTCCTTTATATATTACATGTATATATATCTTCATCTTTATTTAATTAGTTGAAATATTTTTTAATAAAATAAAAAAATATTTCTAATATCAATGCACTTGTATCGAAATCAAAATTCAATGGCTATGCAATGTTGAAATTATTCTTGAGCAGGGCCTCTATTTGATTTTTAATTTATGTAATTATGATATAAATTATGTTTACTATTTTATACTCTTCATAAACAAAACAAGATTATTAAAAAGTGGCATATAGGGATTTTATTTTTTTACAAGGTTTTGAATGGATGGGGAAGGTGTTGAATATGAAGACTTATTATTGCTCTGTGTACACACAATAAGTTACATTAGAAACACATAAGATTTTTATATTTAAAAGTTTAAACTAGTTACTTAGCTATACTAAATTCCTCATTAAATACTTCTCTAGAGATAATGTCTTAGCTACACTATGATTTGATGGAGTCTGGGTGCAATTTTGTAAATAAAAACATATATACAATTATAATTTTTTAAAATAGTATAAAGATAGTTTGATGAAGATACACACAAACATAAAAATAATCAATATAATTATATTCTACTAATTGTAACATTAAATGTGAGGCTTTTAAGAGAAAATTAGTAATATGGAAAACAAGCAAAAAAAATTATTGACTAATTTATGTTTATATTTATATTTAATATTTGATATAGTTTGAATATATTCATTTTATTTTATTTGATAATATTCCATTGGTAATAAAAATTTGAAAATAATAGGAACATTGCACTAATCACATAGTTACCATGCGAATAGATAAAATCACTAAATCTATTCTAAAAATTTGTAGTGAATCTAAACAAAGATTTTAAAATTTTAAAAGAGGGAAATAAAAAAAAGTATTTCATTTTCCAATTCCCTATGGACTTATCTCTTGCGATATTTCCCTTAACTAGACATTTATTTTCCCTTGAATTTTTTCCCAAACAACTAGTAGTTTTCATGAGTACTAGACACATCTATAATTGGTTACCTAAATATGAGTTTTGATTTAATCACTAAAAATTCATCATCATGTAAATGGGCCCCAAGATATAGTCTAAATACTATGGATTCCTCAATATTATCCACTACATGCATAATAAAATCAATGTCCTTGTGATTAACACCTTTTCTTATATTGACAATTTCATTATTGGATGCAATCATAAAGTTAATGAGAGTCATATTGAACTCTATGACACGTATCATATTTTTTTCATGTCTAAAAAATGGTGACATGTTGACCTTAGTGAAGAGAATGAGAATGTCCTCTATAAAAACATTCAATGGTGACATAACATCCTTTAAATTTGGTTAAGCCTCTTCAATAAAAATCCTAGTATTAATCATAAAATTTGAAATAATTTTATGTTAAACATATTCATTACCCTAATATTTGGAACCAAACCTCTTTTGGCCATGAGGTAATTAGTATCACTCAAACCGTTCACCTGGTAAATTAGAAGATGGCTCAATGAGAGAATGTGATCATCCCTCAATGTGTGAAACCCTTGTGCTCCTTAAGATGAACCTCCAAAATATTCTAACTTACTTCTATTCAAGGCATACATGTTTAAGACTATCACATAGACCTAAAGAGTAGAAAGGCAAATATACTACTAATCTAAACCTAAGAATTAGGGAAAAGGGAGGAAAAAGGCAAGAAAGTGCTAAAATAAATAAAGGATAATGCACCAAGAATAGAGTTAATGCCCCTAATACCTTAATGAATAGACTCCAAATTTATAAGAATGGGATAATATCACATAGATTCTAGTAGGGACACTCCAAATGCATAAGTATTTCATATGGAGGCACATGAATAGAACACAATGTTGAGAGGGATGAAGGTTATCTATAAAAAATATCTACAAAGACTTGAGTGAACATAGAATATGACCTATAAGTGAGTTCCAAGTTTTGCATATAGGTGCTAGGAATGGATAATAATGAGAAGGAAAAACATTACCCATAGACAAAGATCAACAAACACAATTAACACATAGAATAAAAGAATAATGAAGAGAGGTGAGCTCAATTTTCATTAAAGTGCAAGGTTTAGCCAATAGAGGTGCTACTGAAGGTAAAATTTTACAGCATTTATATTCTAAAAAAGTCCTACTTACAATGATAAATCTGCCTACTTATATATGCAACTGGAGAGTTGATAGTTATTACTCAACCTCACCTGCTATTAGGGAATTTAAAATATTCAATGATGATTTGAATAGTGGTTGAGATATTTTATAGAAGTGTGTTGATGATCTACATTTTATAAGTGATGCTTGATGTCAGTAGTTACCTTCGTATTAAATTTTTTAGACTTGTGCTCAGATCAATACACTATTCTAGCTACAACATTAAAGAATTTTAAATCCTACATTTTTGTAATTATAAATTAACATAATTAAAAAGAGGGATAAATAAAATTGACAATGCAATAAGCATTATCAAAAATAGATGTGGATCAGAAAATATGGCTAAAAAACCAATAGGTAGTCATGTGTAGCCATATCAACACCTTCAGGGCAAGGAAAAATTGAAAACTATAGAGCAAGATATGATAAAAACCCATCCTCTCTTATATCTACAAAAATATATTGAAAATACACTCAAAATGGTATTTTTATTTTTTTGAAATGATCAAATTAACCCCTGTGCATTACCCTCTCAAAATTTGGCTTAGTGATAAATCTTATTGGGAGGGTCACTTTACACTGTCATAAATTTTCATTGGAATTTACAAAATCTATGAAACCAAATGCATTACAATTTCATGGCATTATGGTATTATGGTATAAATTTTCAATAAATTTGGATTTCATTTGATCTTTGATAAATGGGATGCAAAAGTTCTCATTGGGTAGATTTATGAATTGGAATATGCAAAAAATGACTAAGTAAAAGATCAACATAGAATCTAATTTTCATGGCTACGTATTTCACACATGATATTAAATATTTGCACACTATCTTTCCCATTTCACTTTAATGATATTTGGATATCACCATGATTAATTTTCATAATATCTAACCTCCTTTAACCCTATGAAAATGAACTTGAAATGTGCACACTGTTTAGATCTAAAAATTAGAAACACAGAAAGTTGACCAAGTAAAACTCAGCTCAAAAACCAATTTTTAACCCTTCACATTTCACATGTGGGAGAATTTTTTCTTCTAATTTGTTTAACCAAAAAAATTTACCATTGCATACCATCATGATAAATTTTAAGGTGGTTGAAATTCATTTGGTTCTACGAAATTGTGTTCAAAATGTTTTGTGCAAGATAATTTGGCAACTGGAAAGACACAAAAAATGCTCAAGTAAAAATCAGAACAGAAGCCAATTTTTAACTTTGTGAATTTATGTAAACTTGGGTAAGGGATTTCCTATGACTGTTTTCATATTTTTACTCTTACCATATATGGCTATCATCACAAAAAATTTGGAGAGAAATGAGTATGATTTGGCCCTATGGAATTGCTCCTAAAAAGAACTACATAAGTTGATTTGGTGTAGAGAGCTCTCCTTCTTCCACAAGAGATAAAGGTGGCTTGAAGACTCAATAGTAATTACTTCCACTTTTTCTCCATTTTGATGATCTATGTCAAGTAAGACTGGATGTTTTGTATCTTAAATTCATTCTTAAGATTGGCTAGGTGAATCTCTACTAGTGAAGTAAAGGGTGAATTCAATGAATTCTCAAGTTTGTCCTCTAAGTTATCTAAGACCTTTAATTTTCCTCTTTCTTCAATATTATAATCTAATTTTTCATGCCCTCGAGTAAATTTCCTATGATTGGATTTTAACACTAACTTGGGGTCTTCTTAAAATTCATCACTATTATTAGAGTAATCCAATATCCTAGCCATATCCTATCTCTACTTTTTCTTATTCATTTTTAAGGAGAATGATTTAACTTTTATTTGAAAAACAATATAAGATCCACCATGTGTGAGATTTATTTTATTTATTCTCTTCAATTTCCTAGTTGCTTGTTATTTCACATTCAACTCATTCTAGTGGTAAATTGGTAAGAAATATATTTGTAGACATATTTTATAGAAAATAATAGGGAATATTGAGTGGTGCAACCATAATTAATTTAATTATAATCATAATTAATAGCACTAATATAACCCAATATTTGATATATTATATCATTTGTTCAGAGAGCTTAGATATTGTATGCTCATGAATGGACATATACATAGAAGGATATAAATAATTTTAAATTTAATCCATGCATTATTTAAAATATTACTCATAAAACTTGTTTTACTTAACATGAATGGGAGAAGTGTAATAATTAAGACAATTTTCAAAAGTATATATGGTTCAATTGCATTGTAGCACAATAGACATCAACAAGATACAACATCGTATAAATTTTTTAACCTTCTTCACTACTTGGAGTTGTTATTTCATGTTATCTAAAATTAGTTTCCCCTATTTAAGTCTTATTTATATAATTAGTGATAATATCCAACAATGGAACCCAAATTGTGTTCATGTCTAACATTTTCATTAAAAGCAATCTTTCTCTAACTCCTTTTCTAATGGTTTTTATGGTATAGGTGTCAATATCCCATTCATTGACCCAACAGTCCATATCCTCTACCTAGTCTTTAATACTTATATGAGGTGATTTTTATCTAGTCATGAAAGGGTAACATCCTAGTTTTAAACAAAAGTAGGATTGATAAAATAGTAATAGTTTTAAAAGGTCAACCTAAAAATATAATCTAATATATTATTTAGGTTTGAAAAGATTTTGACATAATCTTTGAGAGTATTTTACTGAAAATATTGTGTGGGAGATATATGTAAACAAATACCTCAAGTTTTGTCATGGCATGATGAATACTAGTCCTCTAGATGGCCACATATTGAGATTTTATACCATCATGTGTGGCATCTTAATCATCATATATTGTGAAATATTCATATTTCATATAAAACAAGGAATTACGATGATCATACTCAACAATATGTGACATGAAAGTTGTACTCATGAATTATTGAGGAGAGATGGAGAAATATGATGCTACCATATCATGCTCTCTATGATACTATGGTAGAATTTTAGAAAATTTGAAGATTATGGTTACTATATTCACCTCACTTAGTCCTATTAACTTCTATAAATACATTCAACTTTATGAAATCTAGTTAAAAATGATGGTCATTTACGAATAATTATATTTGTATTAAAAATCACATATATCTCCTACGCAATTAAAATATAAAAAATGAGGCTTTGTCACATAATAACATCTTTCAAAATATATGAATTAATAACAAACAACAAATTTTATTAATTACTCCTTAAAACACCCATTATGATTTGGATTTTTTTCATGGACTTAATATTAAATTGAGGATCTCAACCATCCATGTGTCAAAACCCCATAATCTCATGGTCATAGATAGATTTTTTCATTTTGATATAAATTATCCTTTTATGGGCATGTTATATTATTATTTTGTCTCTATATCACTTGAGATCCAAAAAAATATCATATTTCACCCTTATCGTGTCTAATTAAAGTGATACATGTGTTGCCTTCTAATAAAATCACTCTAAAGACTTCATGGTGTGCCTCAAATCCTTCCAATGGTGTTTTACACTATTCACAAGTGTTGATAACTTATTTTTTCTTGATAATTACTCTTTTCCAATTCATATAACCCTTTTATACATTGAGTTTCCATGTGGTAGCATCCTATAGCATGAGATGGCATGTGAGGTTATTTTGGTTGTCTATATTATTATCCACTAAGACTATAACTATTAGTTTCCATTAATTTATCATCATTCATAGGCTCAAAAAGTTCACAAGGTTATAAGTGATAAATTTTAAAATTACCTTGATGTCTTATATTATCCATTTGGTCTTAACCTCCATCCCATATATTATCTACACACTAATAATAAAACATTAATTACATTTAAATTAAATACTTAGATAATGAAGTATTCAATAACATCAAAATATAACATATGTTGTTCATTCAATGACCAAAAAATTATGGTATCACTAGGTTTAGTTTGTTAGTATTGCATCCCTATTAGGCTTATATAGATCCATTGACTTATTAAAATCAATACATATTCACATTCGTCTATCCCTTTACCTACACACAAAATAAAAACAATTAAAAAATACATTCAAAATTTTATAACATAATCATATCAAGGGAAAATATAAGTTCCATAAAATGAAACATGTGGCAATCACATGATGCTCACATTTTCATAGAATCACAAAGTGCTAAATTAGTCAAAGAAGTCCATAGATCCATTAAATTATTACTTCCACTTGATATTCCCATGCATCCATTCACTCCAAAATAAAGGAAAAACTAACCCCATGAACATATCTTTTAGATTTAAAAAATATTATATATGATCACTGAATTAGTGAAATTACAAACTAAGACAAATGATCTCCCAATAAATACACATAATTAATAGGTTTCAAAAATGTCAATTAAATCAAAAGTGTAAATTATCTTCCTGGAAAAACTTATATATATATATATATATATATATATATATATATATATATATATATATATATATATATATATATATATATATAACAAAGTAGGATTGGGTTTGATATTTCATGTAGGCTAATGTGTGGAAATGGAATATAAGGGTGTGAACTATAGACTTAGAACAAATGTTTTTAAATTTGCCACTA